>JARNME010000467.1:394622-686183 GCA_030179655.1 Scaptomyza flava | reverse complement strand
GGCCTTTTTTAAAAAAATCACATTTGTCCACGTTAATGCGTAGATTTGCTATCCGCATCTTTGAGATTTGACATATGATCTTCGCGCGTTCTTCCGATAACTATAATATCATCTACATATGCAAACGCGTGTGGCATCATCTCTGGTCCAATAACGCGATCCATAGCCCACTGAAAAGCTGCCGGTGCCGAATGTAGCCCAAATGGCATTACTTTCCTCTGATACAATCCTTTGCCTGGGACTGTAAATGCTGTTAGTGGTCGGCTCGCTTTCTCCATCGGGATCTGCCAGTATCCATCTTTCAGATCCAAGCTAGTGATGAAGTGGGCTTCACGTAGCTGGTCTAAAATGTAGTGCACTCTTGGCAAGGGATACGCGTCCTTCATAGATCGGCTGTTGAGCTGCCTAAAATCCACACACAGTCGCCATTTGCCGTTCTTCTTTTCACCATCACGATTGGTGTGCTGTGTGGGCTATTGGATGGCTCTATGCAACCTTTCGTAAGCAGTTCCTCTACTTGCTGGTTGATTTCCGCCTTCATATTTGGGTTTTTGGGAAAATAGCGCTGCTTTATAGGTCTGTCGTCGCTCATCACAATTTTGTGCTCCGTAATTTGTGATGTGCCCTTTAGGTGTTCGAAGGCTGAGACTTCCCGCAGTATAAATTCATTAATTTCTGGGTCTGTAGACTTTTGCTTTCAATAGGTGGATTTTTAGCGCCACGTGTAGCTATGTCTTGTTCGGTTGTTTTCTGGACAACTGCCACCGACAGTCTCTCCTCCAGCTTCCCAACCTTGTGCTGTCGTGATGGGATGGTGACCACCAGTCCCGCACACTGCAACACTGTGCCCATGCCAGTTAGAAAATCCCAGCCCAGTACCAAATCGTCTATTGCACCAGGCATTATAAGCAACGCTATTTCCAAGCTGCGATGCCCGAGTCTTATTTCGACCGTTATTTGCTCTGTTGTCCTGCTGCTATGTCCGTCTGCTAATTTTTAGAGTGTTCAGTCTACAAGCTAGCTCTTCGCGACAATCACCGATCCATACGGTGGCAGTCAACTGCGTCCCTTCGTCTTTTAGGTGACCAACTAGCTTCTC
This sequence comes from Scaptomyza flava, assembly GCA_030179655.1. Taxonomy (NCBI): domain Eukaryota; kingdom Metazoa; phylum Arthropoda; class Insecta; order Diptera; family Drosophilidae; genus Scaptomyza; species Scaptomyza flava. The sequence goes on along the minus strand of JARNME010000467.1, from coordinate 685,084 downwards.
GGGGCGGACCTTGGCGGCTGCCGCTCGCCTTTGGCCGTTTCCCGACTGGCAACATAGTGCTGTCCGCTGCCCGATTCTGCCACAAGCCCAGCAAAACTCCAGCATTGGGTTTTGGCACTCTATCGCCTAGTGACCTCCTGTCCACACACGCGACATGCCCTTCCTGGGTTGTTTAAGTGTGTATGGCAGGATATTGCTGGGTCCTAGGTGTTGGACTTGGCTGTCCGTCCATTCCTCCGGTGTGCTGTTTCTGCTCCTCCATGGCCATAAATCGCGTCCGATTGGCACGACTCTGATTGTGGTCGCGTCCATTTTGCTGCGTGTCTCGGTGTTGTTGAGGCTGTTGTTGATGTTGGCTGTATTGTTGTTGTGGAGTTTATTTTTTGGCTTGTAGCACTTTGTAGTCTAAGTTTCAGCCTACCCTTTGCCAATTCTTCGAACTCTTCTGCCAGTTGCATCAGTTGGGTCAAAGTCGAGAATTGGTTTGGCCGTGCGTATCCGCGCAAGTCAGGAAGGCGGTTGCTGTATATGGTGCGCACTTCCTTCTCTGTTGAGAACCGCAGGGGTCTCATCAGAGTCTGCATTTTCATCATGTAAACTTTAAAAGGCTCATTCAAAGCTTGCCGCCGTCTGCGTACTTCGTCATAAGGCTTTCAAAATAATCTCGTGGTAAGAAATATTCTTGAAAACTGTCGACGAAATCCACCCATGTAGTCCAATGCCTGTTGTTAGCTACGTACCACTTAAGTGCCATTCCTTTCAGCAACTCCGGCATTGCTCTTTGAATTAAATTTAATGGCGATTTCTTTTCTGACAGAAAATGTAGCATTATGTTACATTTTTTGAGGTTGCACTTTTTTTTGTGTTCTTTTGTGAATTAGGGCTACCCTTGCCCCATATGTTTGTGTTCTTTTCTTACAGTGTTGCCCTATGAATGCAACATAAATGCAACATTTCTCACCCTGAAATAAACGAGAGTGTTGTTTGATCAGGGCTGCATTTTAATAGTGTTTGACATAGTAAAGTGACCATATTAAAGCACGAAAAAGTATTTTGATCATATTTCGACAATAAATATGAAATTATTTTTTATTTTTGTAAATTTTTTTAGCGCTTATTGCGTATGTCACTTGTCAGCTGATTGATTAAGTGTTGCCTTTTTTTTGATTGTTTGTGGTAGTAAAAGTGTTGCCCTTTTTCGGGCAAAACGGCAACACTTTAACAGGGTAAATGCAAAATTTAAAACATGCTGCCTGAAAACGGGTAACATTTTTTTCTACAAAAGAAATCACCATAAGTTTAATCCATACGTATCTGCCGACCATTCCACTTGCTCCAAGAATTCGAGAGGCTTCGATAGTCCGTCGAATCGAAAGCTCCACTCTCGAACTTGTTTGACTACTTTTTGCTATTCGCTTGCCCTTGCATTGGTCTGTTCATGGGTACGAGTGTGGCTGTGCTTTCCTGGCTGTTGGGTTGAACTCCAGGGCAATCGGTGAGATTCTTGTAAATCTCGCGCATGAGCCGCCGCGCTGGTGCAAGGGACGCTCAGCTTTGCAACGTCTATGTCGGCAAAATCCTTTTCCACTTCGTATTCCCATTCCTCTCGCATTAATTCGGGGTCTTTATTCGGCGACTGCCGGCTGTATGTTTTCGCCAGTTCGCTAATGCGAACGCTGTGCGGAAGATTATTCTCATTCTGACTTACCCAGTCTCCGAATTGTCTTCGCATGTTTTCGACAGTGCCTTCAAGCTCCAGACCGAATTCCACTCCGCATTTTACAAGTGCATCCTTTTTTAAATTGTACACCCACGAACGAACCATATTGTCACTTATTTATATGTATTATATAGAAAGCTATGTGATATTTGCCGTAGATCCACAGTTGTGCGCCAGTTGTAACGAACCTAAAGCTATTACGCTGTTTTAGCTGCGCTAACTCTCGCGGTGCTGAGGGTACGTGCCAACAAATTTATATTTGTGGCGGCTACGGTAATGATGACACAGATTTGTTTTGAATTTTATACATATATTTAACTGCACTCTCTGCTCGTTTCACGTTAAGGTTTTACAATTTATTTGTACACTTAAATGATAATTCAACCCTTAACCCATAAAATGGGTAAATAAGGGTATAATGGTTTTGTGCAAAAGTATGTAACAGACAGAAGGAAGCATCTCCAACCCCATAAAGTATATATATTGTTCATCAGCATCAACAGCCGAGACGATAAAGCCATGTCCGTCTGTCCGTCTGTCTGTCCGTCTGTCCTTCTGTCCGTCTGTCTGTCTGTACGTCTGTATGAACGCTTGGATCTCAGAGACTACAAGGCTAGAGACTTCAGATTTTGTATTTAAGTTTTCCTATACCATGAGCAGAACAAGTTTGCTTCAAATCATCGATAACTATTCTGGTTTCCGATATACACATGGAATCGATAACAAAAAATATCGAATTGGGAAAATGTAAAAATGAGGGTTGAAATAATGGGTAACGATAGAACTTTTCTGAAAATTTCGTCCAAATCAGTTAAGAAACACCGGAGATATCGAGCTTAATCGATTGAAGTTAAGTCAGTATACCAAAGTCTTACATAAATTTAATTTATTTATTGCAACTGGGTTCAGGGTTCTCTTAGTCGGGCTCTCCCGATTAGAGCCTTCTTACTTGTTATGAGTAGATTTTATGAAATCGTACGGGTCTTGTGTCGTGGTTTTATTTGCAATACTGGCGCTCTAGTCGCACCAAATAATCAGAGCTAATGTTTCGCCTACTAAACGAGGTTTTAGCTAGCAACGCCTGAAATTCTCCAGGCTCTACTATGCCCTCCTTTAACTTGAGGTTGCTTTGCAAATGCAACACACCACAGGGCTTGGTAAATTCACGCGAACTGATTTCATAGCAAAAGGTTTTATTAATCCTTAAGGACACGATTTGATACGTCCTTATTGCGATATGAGTCCTTTATTTTATTATGTGTCCTTTTAACTCTTATATTATCCTTTCGCGGCAACTTGATTCTGCTATTCACTTTGGATTCTTGCACTCTGACTTTGTATGACACTCCTTTGTTCACTTTATGTTTCCACTGACCGACTGACTTGCCGCTCTGTCGCAGGCGGCTCCTTTTATACCTTTCTGCTGCCTCGCTGGACCGGGGCCTTTTTTAAAAAAATCACATTTGTCCACGTTAATGCGTAGATTTGCTGCCCGCATCTTTGAGATTTGACATATGCTCTTCGCGCGTTCTTCCGATAACTTTAATATCATCTATATATGCAAACGCGTGTGGCATTATCTCTGGTCCAATAACGCGATCCATAGCCCACTGAAAAGCTGCCGGTGCCGAATGTAGCCAAAATGGCATTACTTTCCACTGATACAATCCTTTGCCGGGGACTGTAAATGCTGTAAGTGGTCGGCTCGCTTTCTCAATCAGGATCTGCGAGTATCCATCTTTCAGATCCAAGCTAGTGATGAAGTGGGCTTCACGTAGCTGGTCTAAAATGTAGTGCACTCTTGGCAAGGGATACGCGTCCTTCATAGATCGGCTGTTGAGTTGCCTAAAATCCACACACAGTCGCCATTTGCCGTTCTTCCTTTTCACCATCACGATTGGTGTGCTGTGTGGGCTATTGGATGGCTCTATGCAACCCTTCGTAAGCAGTTCCTCTACTTGCTGGTTGATTTCCGCCTGCATTTTTGGGTTTTTGGGAAAATAGCGCTGCTTTATAGGTCTGTCGTCGCTCATCACAATTTGTGCTCCGTAATTTGTGATGTGCCCTTTAGGGTTTCGAAGGCTGAGACTTCCCGCAGTATAAATTCATTAATTTCTGGGTCTTCGTGTAGACTTTTGTTTACTAGAGTCATGTGTAGCTATGTCTTGTTTGGTTGTTTTCTGGACAACTGCCACCGATAGTCTCTCCTCCAGCTTCCCAACCTTGTGCTGTCGTGCTGGGATGGTGACCACCACTTCCGCACACTGCAAAACTGTGCCCATGCCAGTTAGAAAATCCCAACCCAGTACCAAATCGTCTATTGCACCAGGCATTGTAAGCAACGCTATTTCCAAGCTGCGATGCCCGAGTCTTATTTCGACCGTTATTTGCTCTGTTGTCCTGCTGCTATGTCCGTCTGCTAATTTCTAGAGTGTTCAAGTCTACAAGCTAGCTCTTCGCGACAATCACCGATCCATACGGTGGCAGTCAGCTGCGTCTCTTCGTCTTTTAGGTGACCGACTGGCGTCTCGGGGCGGACCTTGGCGGCTTCCGCTCGCCCCTCGATGGCGGACGCCTTTGGCCGTTTCCCGACTGGCAACATAGTGCTGTCCGCTGCCCGATTCTGCCACAAGCCCAGCAAAACTCCAGCATTGGGTTTTGGCACTCTATCGCCCAGTGCCCTCCTGTCCACACACGCGACATGCCCTTCCTGGGTTGTTTAAGTGTGTATGGCAGGATTTTGCTGGGTCCTAGGTGTTGGACTTGGCAGTCCGTCCATTCCTCCGGTGTGCTGTTTCTGCTCCTCCATGGCCATAAATCGCGTCCGATTGGCACGACTCTGATTGTGGTCGCGTCCATTTTGCTGCGTGTCTCGGTGTTGTTGAGGCTGTTGTTGATGTTGGCTGTATTGTTGTTGTGGAGTTTATTTTTTGGCTTGTAGCACTTTGTAGTCTAAGTTTCAGCCTACCCTTTGCCAATTCTTCGAACTCTTCTGCCAGTTGCATCAGTTGGGTCAAAGTCGAGAGTTGGTTTGGCCGTGCGTATCCGCGCAAGTCAGGAAGGCTGTTGCTGTATATGGTGCGCACTTCCTTCTCTGTTGAGAACCGCAGGGGTCTCATCAGAGTCTGCATTTCCATCATGTAAACTTTAAAAGGCTCATTCAAAGCTTGCCGCCGTCTGCGTACTTCGTCACACAGGGTTTCAAAATAATCTCGTGGTAAGAAATATTTTTGAAAACTGTCGACAAAATCCACCCATGTAGTCCAATGCCTGTTGTTAGCTACGTACCACTTAAGTGCCATTCCTTTCAGCAACTCCGGCATTGCTCTTTGAATTAAATTTAAGTTTAATCTATACGTATCTGCCGACCATTCCACTTGCTCCAAGAATTCGAGAGGCTTCGATAGTCCGTCGAATCGAAAGCTCCACTCTCGAACTTGTTTGACTACTTTTTGGTATTCACTTGCCCTTGCATTGGTCTGTTCATGCGTACGAGTGTGGCTGTGCTATCCTGGCTGTTGGGTTGAACTCCAGGGCAATCGGTGAGATTCTTGTAAATCTCGCGCATGAGCCGCCGCGCTGGTGCAAGGGACGCTCAGCTTTGCAACGTCTATGCCGGCAAAATCCTTTTCCACTTCGTATTCCCATTCCTCTCGCATTAATTCGGGGTCTTTATTCGGCGACTGCCGGCTGTATGTTTTCGCCAGTTCGCTAATGCGAACGCTGTGCGGAAAATTATTCTCATTCTGACTTACCCAGGCTCCGAATTGTCTTCGCATGTTTTCGGCAGTGCCTTCAAGCTCCAGACCGAATTCCACTCCGCATTTTACTAGTGCATTCTTTTTTAAATTGTACACCCACGAACGAACCATATTGTCACTTATTTATATGTATTATATAGAAAGCTATGTGATATTTTCCGTAGATCCACAGTTGTGCGCCAGTTGTAACGAACCTAAAGTTGTTACGCTGTTTTAGCTGGGCTAACTCTCGCGGTGCTGAGGGTACGTGCCAACAAATTTATATTTGTGGCGGCTACGGTAATGATGACACAGATTTGTTTTGAATTTTATACATATATTTAACTGCACTCTCTGCTCGTTTCACGTTTGGGTTTTACAATTTATTTGTACACTTAAATGATAATTATACCCTTAACCCATAAAATGGGTAAATAAGGGTATAATGGTTTTGTGCAAAAGTATGTAACAGGCAGATGGAAGCATCTCCGACCCCATAAAGTATATATATTCTTCATCAGCATCAACAGCCGAGACGATATAGCCATGTCCGTCAGTCCGACTGTCTGTCTGTCTGTCCGTCTGTCCGTCTGTCCGTCTGTCTGTCTGTCTCTCTGTCTGTCTGTCTGTCTGTCCGTCTGTATGAACGCTTGGATCTCAGAGACTACAAGAGCTAGAGACTTCAGATTTTGTATTTAAGTTTTCCTTTACCATGAGCAGAACAATTTTGTTTCAAATTATCGATAACTATTCTGGCTTCCGATATACACATGGAATCGATAACAAAAAATATCGAATTTGAAAAATGTAAAAATGTGGGTTGAAATAATGGGTAACGATAGAATTTTTCTGAAAATTTCGTCCAAGTCAGTTAAGAAACACCGGAGATATCGAGCTTGATCGATTGAAGTTAAGTCAGTATACCAAAGTCTTACATAAATTTAATTTATTTATTGCAACTGGGTTCAGGGTTTCTCTTAGTCGGGCTCTCCCGACTAGAGCCTTCTTACTTGTTATGAGTAAATTTTATGAAATCGTACTGTTCTTGTGCCGTGGTTTTATTTGCAATACTGGCGCTCTAGTCGCACCAAATAATCAGAGCTAATGTTTCGCCTACTGAACGAGGTTTTAGCTAGCAACGCCTGAAATTCGCCATGTTCTACTATGGCCTCCTTTTCACCACAAGGATTTTCGCCAATAGTCTTTCCTACTCTCAGGCTCTGGCCTTAGCTTCACCTGTCCTTCGCCAGGCTCACTAAGTCTGATACTTGGTTTTAACTTGAGGTTGCTTTGCAAATGCAACACACCACAGGGCTTGGTAAATTCACGCGTACTGAGTTCTTAGCAAAAGCTTTTATTAATCCTTAAGGACACGATTTGATACGTCCTTATTGCGATATGAGTCCTTGATTTTATTATGTGTCCTTTTAACTCTTATATTATCCTTTCGCGGCAACTTGATTCTGCTATTCACGTTGGATTCTTGCACTCTGACTTTGTATGACACTCCTTTGTTCACTTTATGTTTCCACTGACCGATTCACTTGCCGCTCTGTCGCAGGCGGCTCCTTTTATACCTTTCTGCTGCCTCGCTGGACCGGGGCCTTTTTTAAAAAAATCACATTTGTCCACGTTAATGCGTAGATTTGCTGCCCGCATCTTTGAGATTTGACATATGCTCTTCGCGCGTTCTTCCGATAACTATAATATCATCTAAATATGCAAACGCGTGTGGCATCATCTCTGGTCCAATAACGTGATCCATAGCCCTCTGAAAAGAATGTAGCCCAAATGGCATTACTTTCCACTGATACAATCCTTTGCCTGGGACTGTAAATGCTGTAAGTGGTCGGCTCGCTTTCTCCATCGGGATCTGCCAGTATCCATCTTTCAGATCCAAGCTAGTGATGAAGTGTGCATCACGTAGCTGGTCTAAAATGTAGTGCACTCTTGGCAATGGATATGCGTCCTTAATTGATCGGCTGTTGAGTTGCCTAAAATCCACACACAGTCGCCATTTGCCGTTTTTCTTTTTCACCATCACGATTGGTGCGCTGTATGGGCTATTGGATGGCTCTATGCAACCCTTCGTAAGCAGTTCCTCTACTTGCTGGTTGATTTCCGCCTGCATTTTTGGGTTTTTGGGAAAATAGCGCTGCTTTATAGGTCTGTCGTCGCTCATCACAATTTTGTGCTTCGTAATTTGTGATGTGCCCTTTAGGTGTTCGAAGGCTGAGACTTCCCGCAGTACAAATTCATTAATTTCTGGGTCTTCGTGTAGACTTTTGCTTTCAATAGGTGGATTTTTAGAGCCATGTGTAGCTATGTCTTGTTCGGTTGTTTTCTGGACAACTGCCACCGACAGTCTCTCCTCCAGCTTCCCAACCTTGTGCTGTCGTGATGGGATGGTGACCACCAGTCCCGCACACTGCAAAACTGTGCCCATGCCTGTTTGAAAATCCCAGCCCAGCACCAAATCGTCTTTTACACCAGGCATTATAAGCAACGCTATTTCTAAGCTGCGATGCCCGAGTCTTAGTTCGACCGTTATTTGCTCTGTTGTCCTGCTGCTATGTCCTTCTGCTAATTTCACCTATCTGCTTGCGACGCTTCTCCGGCCTAGAGTGTTCAGTCTACAAGCTAGCTCTTCGCAACAATCACCGATCCATACGGTGGCAGTCAACTGCGTCTCTTCGTCTTTTAGGTGACCGACTAGCGTCTCGGGGCGGACCTTGGCGGCTTCCGCTCGCCCCTCGATTGCGGACGCCTTTGGCCGTTTCCCGACTGGCAACATAGTACTGTCCGCTGCCCGATTCTGCCACAAGCCCAGCAAAACTCCAGCATTGGGTTTTGGCACTATATCGCCCAGTGGCCCTCCTGTCCACACACGCGACATGCCCTTCCTGGGTTGTTTATGTGTGTCCTAGCAGGATTTTGCTGGGTCCTGGGTGTTGGACTTGGCTGTCCGTCCATTCCTCCGGTGTGCTGGTTCTGCTCCTCCATGGCCATAAATCGCGTCCGATTGGCACGACTCTGATTGTGGTCGCGTCCATTTTGCTGCGTGTCTCGGTGTTGTTGAGGCTGTTGTTGATGTTGGCTGTATTGTTGTTGTGGAGTTCTTTTTTTTTTGGCTTGTAGCACTTTGTAGTCTCAGTTTCAACCTATCCTTTTCCAATTCGTCGAACTCTTCTGCCAGTTGCATCAGTTGGGTCAAAGTCGAGCATTGGTTTGGCCGTGCCTATTCGCGCAGGTCAGGAAGGCTGTTGCTTTATATGGTGCGCACTTCCTTCTCTGTTGAGAACCGCAGGGGTCTCATCAGAGTCTGCATTTCCACCATGTAAACTTTAAAAGGCTCATTCAAAGCTTGCCGCCGTCTGCGTGCTTCGTCATACAGAGTTTCAAAATAATCTCGTGGTAAGAAATATTCTTGAAAACTGCCGACAAAATCCACCCATGTAGTCCAATGCCTGTTGTTAGCTACGTACCACTTAGGTTAGGTTAGTTTAGGATGTAGTGAATGGGTTAGATTGCCCCCCACTCACATAGGCCACGTGTTGGCCCATTGTGGTGCCTCGCTTGGACTTAATCCAAAAACCGTCTACCCAGACAATGAGCGTGTCGCACCGCCTTTGAGGGCGTGGTCCCAGCCCGAGGTTTTAATGAAAGACAGGATATTTGTCGGTTTAATATCCGCAATTTGAGTGAGGTCCGATAGAAAGAAGGAAGTCTCGCTGCGTGCGAACCCACCAGACAGTGCCCCGTAATGGCCCTGATTACGGTGGCACAGCCTAATCTGCTTAGGTGGATTAGGTCTGAGGAGCGCTTTTTGCAGCGCGTTGGCCAGGTTTGCCTAGCAATCCTACCTGAGGCTGTGGTAAACTGCCAACCCCTTGTTTGCTTCGAGTTCGAATTGCGATCGAACTCTTAGCTTGCAGCTGGCCATTGGGATACCCCAGCCCTCCTTGTCTGTGAGGAGCGGCATGATAGTGCCATGGGGAATTCCTGAGGACAACAATAGTCCGTGTTAGAGGGGATAAGCAAGTTACCCACTAGAATATTAGAGTGTCCGAAATTCTGCTCGGACCAATGTTTAGTTTCCCTCATGCGTAGGGCAGAGAGAGTTGCTAATAATTTCCCCATTTGGTCTATTGGTAGGAGATTTAGTATATTGTCCAGAGCCTCAGTTGGAGTCGTTCTGAGGGCCCCTGTTGTTATCAGTCCAGCGGCACGCTGTACTTTGCCAAGCTTGTGCACTGATGTTTTCTTAAAAAGCGTTGGCCACCAAACTGACACTTCGTACAGTAGGATGGGCCGAACGATGTCTGTGTCCAGCCACAGCGTGATGTGGGGTGCAATTTCCTATTTCAGTCCGATGGACTTCTTACATGTATACAGAGCGACTGAGGCCTTCTTAAACCGTTCTTTGGCGTTGAGATTCCAGTCTAGTTTGCTGTCTAGAGTGAGCCCTAAGTATTTGGAGGATTTACTGAAGGCGAGTTCCACCCCATTTAGGGTTGGGGGTTTAAGGGGAGGTATCTTATACTTTCTAGTAAAGAGGACTAAATCAGTTTTATTTATTTATTTATTTATTGTCAGCTAAGAGCAGCTGACATTATAAAGAAATCAAATTTAATTTAAATTAAAAATAGTTAAAATAATTAACTTAAGTAATATATAGAATAATATATAAATCTGAAAAAATAATTAAAAGTTAACGGTAAAGCTCTGGGAAATTCAATAAAAAATTGAGTAGTCCAACATTTGTTGCGAGGATTGGGAAAAACCCAGAAAAACCCAATCAGACCAGCGTTAGATTAGTAATTAGTGGTTACGATTAGATAAAGCAAAAAGGATCGATCTTTTTAGTACTGGAGTTGAGGCCTCCAAGGAGACAAGAGAATAAAGTTTGTTATAGTCGGAACAAATAACACGAAATGGTTCATGAATTAAATAGTTGCTGAAGCAACGATCAAGGCTAAGGGGTAAAAAGTTACGTGAAGATCTAATTGGGACATTAAATTTAATTCGACTCAAAAGAACTGATGAGTCGATTTCACCATTAAGTAGGTTAGTAATAAATAATACTCCATGCATAGTTCTACGGTTTAACAGGGAGGGAAGATTTATCAAAAGGAGTCTACTTGAATACGGGGGTAAGTCAACTCCAGCAACCCAGTTAAAACTTCTAAGGGCAAATAGAAGGAATTTCTTCTGCACAGATTCAATTCTATCCTGGTGAATCGAGTATTGTGGAGACCACACACAAGATCCATACTCCAGGATGGGACGAACTAGGGATGTATACAGCGTTTTAGTGGTGTAGGGATCATTAAACTCTTTCGACCACCGCTTGATGAAGCCAAGGACATTAATGGCCTTATTGACCATGGACAAAATATGAGCGTCAAACTTTAATTTAGGATCAAGAATAATGCCTAAGTCTTTAATTTCAAACACGCGGTCTAGTGGTGAAGCATCAAGCAAGTAGTGAGCAGTATGAGGGGTACTTCTACAAAAAGTCATGACTTTACATTTAGAACAATTTAAATTGAGTAAGTTAAAACGACACCAGGCCGACAATGCACCAAAATCCTACTGTAGCAAGGTACAAAAAGAAGCATCATTATATGTGAAACATAGCTTCACATCATCAGCAAACATACATACAAAAGAATTAGTAATAACAGCTGGAAGATCGTTAATAAACAGATAAAATAGCAAAGGTCCAAGATGACTCCCCTGGAGAACACCAAAGATAACAAAATTAGGTTTAGATACCGACGATTTAAAAACTACTTTTTGTGTTCGACCACACAAGTACTCCGAAAGCCACAATACGAGTTTTGATGGAAATCCAATAATATTTACAGTTGAGAACATATAATTTTTTCAAAGACTTTAGGAATGGCGGACAACTTGGATATGCCCCTATAATTTTAAACGTTAGACTTAGAAGAATTTTTATGGAGTGGAATGATAAAAGATTCCTTCCATATAGCAGGAAACACTGTTGTGTCAACCGACAAGTTAAATAATTTATGTAATGGTTTACAAAGTGAATCCGCACAGTATCTAAGAATACAACCTGGCACTCCATCAGGACCAGGCAGATAGCCTGGTTTGATAGAGTTAAGGTCACTTAGAAGCGCACACTCAGTTATAACTGGGATATATGTATATGCAATTAGACGATTGAGCTTGAAAAGGATAGGAATTACTACTACTATTCATATTCGATGAGTATACTGATTGAATATACTCAGCAAATAGATCGGCTACTGCCTGATCAGAACTTGCTTTTGTATTATCAAGGTATACTGAGGACGGCAAGCAAGAAGACTTACGTTTAGAGTTAACAAATTTATAAAAATGTTTAGGGTCACGTGAAAAGTTTAGTCTACAACGATTTAGATAATTATTATAACAAGATGAGTTAACAGAAAGAAAACTAGATTTTGCTATTAAATACGAAGATAAATCTAAAGTGGTTCCCGATTTTTTAAATTTTTTATAAGATTTTGTCTTCGCGTTTTTCAATTTCGATAGTTCCCTCGTAAACCAAGGTGGCTTATTAACTCTTGAAGAATAAGTGAGGGGAACACAAATATCCAAAAGCGAATTCAAAGTCCCATAAAATATGGCAATGGCAGTTTCTGTATCACTACAAGAATAAAGACGAGACCAATTAGTATGTTGAAGAAGATAATTTAATTTAGTAAAGTTAGTTTTACGAAAGCAACGGGTTTTTAAAGTATTATAAGATACTGCACTAGGGTTAAAAATTTCGATGGATAATTCTAAGGTTGGATGGTAGGTATCTTCCGGAAGCACTAGAGGGGGTATTCTACAAGCATTACTGCAATCTGAGTCCGAAACAAATATCAAGTCCAACATTCTACCACTACAGTTATGCACCCTGTTAACTTGCGATAGGCCTAACTCCAGTAGGCCATCGATAAAATCATCAGAAGTGGCTGGTAATATCGCCGAAGATGTGTCATTCACAGACCATACAACATGTGGCAGATTAAAATCACCAACCACTATCAGATTATCCATATCTGTCAACAATGACGAAACAAGTTGCATGGCACTAAGATGGGATGAGTAAATGTTAGTATCAGAATGAGGAGGAATATAAGAACAAGTAACATAAAGTGAACGGCCGTTTAGTTCTATTTTAACACATAAAAACTCTATGTCCGGAAGATCAAGAGAATGAATCTGTTCAGAGGAAAAACAAGAGTCAACAGCAATGAGAACACCACCCCCCTTGCAGGAGGTGCGATCGCATCTGTACAAGCTATATTTTGAAAGAAAACCGGAATAATCAGAAATATCGGGTTTTAACCAGGTTTCCGTGAGTGCTACTATATGTGAATCAAATGATAAGCTGTTAACATATAATTTAGAAAGCTTAGTGTTAAGGCCTGTAACGTTTTGATAGGCCAAACTAAGCTGGGCTTAGTCCAAGTCCCTTTGCTTTAGCCCATGACGACAGGGTTCGAAGTGCAGTGCTCATAAGCTCGCTCAAACTTTGGTGGTATTTTTCATGTTAACAGCCACATTAAAGATGAGAGAGGAGAGAACACCTCCTTTTTCGGTGCCTCTCTTGATGGCCCTGGAAATGGTCGAAGACCCCAGTGTGGCTTGTTGATCAATCAGATCCACAATGCGGTGTCCAACCCCAAACTCCAACAAAGGCTCGGTGATTGCGCCCGGTATGACATTGTTGAAAGCGCCATCAATGTCTATGAAGGCTATAAGGCAGGGCGAGAAGCTACTTATGGCCCAAGAGATGATATCCCTGGAGAAAAGGTCGGTGGAGACTTGCTCCTGAATTTCTCTGTGGATAGGGGGTCGAAAACCTGCAACTGAGCATAAGGGAAAGTGGGTTTCCACCAAAAGTTCCAGTGACGCAAGACTAGTTGTTGTCCATGAGTTATTGGGTCCTTTGAGGAAGACCACGGGTGCATAAGTGCTGGAGAGAACTTTCCTGAGCCTAGCGGCTTCTGTGGTACTCTCGATTGTGGATCAGAAATTCCGCCAAGCGGAGCGTTTAGCTTGTCTGAGTATCTTCTTATAGGAGGTAAGGCTGGCTTTGTAGAGACTCCATGATTGGTCGTCTTCCCTGAAGCTTGCTTTGTTAAAGAGCTTTCGCGAAATTTTGCGAAACTCTCTTATTTGTGGGGACCACCATGGTGGTTTTGCTTTCCCTTTTGCCTCTGTGTGCTCGGGGGAAGGGGGTCCCGTTGGGGGATGCTCTGGAATGAGTCTTGTGAGACATTTTTTAAAAGTGGTCCAGTTCGTACGTCTAAAGTTTCTGCACCATTTAGGCTTTAGGATATAAAGAGAGAACACTATATCGATATACCTATGATCAGAAAGGGAGTGCTCATCTAGCACTATCCATCTTGTAAGTCTCTGGTTAAGGGAGGCTGTGGCTAGCGTTAAGTCTAGGACTTCTTCCCTATTCTTTGTAATAAAGGTAGGGTCGTTTCCTATATTACAAATATTCAGACTTGTCGTGAGGATATAATTATAGAGTAACTCACCCCGTTCATTTATATCTGATCTGCCCCACTGATGGTGGTGAGCGTTGGCGTCGCAGCCTATGATCAGCTCGGTGTTTGTCGCTTCGCAGTCGGCGATTAGCGCACGTAGCAGTTGATGAGGGGGTGGCCCTTGATGGTCGTGGGCCATGTATGTTGAACTGAGCCTGATGTGACCTGACTCCAGCTCGAGGCACGCAGCAGTGTTGTCGCCATTGCTAAAATTAGGGCGCAGAAAGATGTCTAGATGTTTCCTTGCAAGTATGCAGGTACGAACTTTACCTTCGTTGTGGGCTACAAGCAGATTGTAGTCCTTAGTCCTCAGTCCAGAAACCTTGCCACAGCAGACCCAAGGTTCCTGAATGAGGATAACGTCTACTCCGCATTGGCTTGTGCGGAGCAGCAGAGCGGCTGCAGCCGCCTTACAGTGGTGGAGGTTTATCTGAAGAAGTCTCAGAGACATCTTCAAATTTCGACTCCACCACTGTCAGATCAGCCTTTTCGTCCGTGTCTAAGTCGAGGTTAATCATGTTGGCCATGTCTTTGGCGAGATTAGAGTCTTCTGAAAGGTGGGCATCACCTGCCTTGGCTTCGGCCACCGCTTCACTTTCGGTGAGAGAGTTTGTTGCACCATGGGCTGTAGTACCGCCTGCAGTGGCCTCCGCCGTTAGCTGCTCACTTGGAGCTTCAAGCGCCGCTGGTACGTCCTCCTTAGCCAAAGGCTTGCTAGCCGCGTCCGAGCGGTAGACCCGTATTACTGTCGTCTTAAAGCCGTAGTAGGCCAATTCGTTGGTTGCGGCTAGGGCCTCCGCTGACTCGTCGTTGATGACCAGGATCACCTGCCAATTAATTCCTTCTGGAGCCTCGACCTTGGCGATCCTACAGTCATGCGTAACCAGGTCAGGGTTACTCAGTTGGAAGAGTTTTAGGATCCTTTCGGGATCCGCTTGGCTTGTGGGGCCGGTTCCTCAACGGAGCGTTGACGCTTCTGCTTGGCTTTAGCAGATGTGGCAGGGATTGCTGGCTTGAAATCCGGAAGGAATTTCTTGGCCAACTCCACCAGGTTGACACCGTCGGGGGATGAGGGCTGGGCGGTTAAGCTCTCTTGCAGAATTTCTGCCGCGCGCCGCCGGTCCTGAATGGACGGTTTATTTGCCACTATGGTAGCGGGCCCCAAGGCAGTAGCCTGCGTCACGGACCGGGAAACTGGTGTTGCAGACTTATGCTGCAACCTCCGAACTTCTGGAGCCACTTCAGGTCGACGTCCGGGGTGTGAGGACGAATGGCTTGTTCGCCTTGCACCTGTGCCGCTGGCGGCGTTGCGAGCACCTGCTGGCGTACCAGGCTTTGGAAAGGAGGTGCTAGCACCTGCAGGGGTGCTACCACCGATTGAGGGATTGGCGTTTCCCACCGGTTTTTTAAGTGATCCGGTCACTGGATTTTTGTTTTTTATATAAGAGCTCATTTAGATCCCACGAGTAGACGGGAATGCAAAGTCACCCGCGACATAGCCCGTGTGCTGCGGGAAGCCTATTTAAACTGGAGGTCAACAGGTATCCAGAGTTTGCAAAGTAACGACCAAGCACCCTCCGGCCACGAGTCCCTCGGCACAATGCTGTTCTACCTTGGACTGGGGTGATTTTAAAGAGTTTTTTTCTCTCGCCCGACTACCATTCGTCAGCACCCTTGGCAGAGACATGACCGTACCAAGGGCCTGCTTCCAGCCGCCCTCGTGTGGAAAGTATAGTCGCACTTCCAGTTGTAAGCCGCAAGGACGGCACGCACTGCACGATCACGCATTGAAATTGGCGGCATGAATGCGTTTCCCTGCGTCACTCGTTCTTCCCCTTGTTGCTCCAATTGGCTGACGGCCCTACGTACCACTTAAGTGCCATTCCTTTCAGCATCTCCGGCATTGCTCTTGGAATTAAATTTAAGTTTAATTCATACGTATCTGCTGACCATTCCACTTGCTCCAAGAATTCGAGAGGCTTCGATAGTCCGTCGAATCGAAAGCTCCACTCTCGAACTTGTTTGATTACTTTTTGGTATTCGCTTGCCCTTGCATTGGTCTGTTCATGTGTACGAGTGTGGCTGTGCTTTCCTGGCTGTTGGGTTGAACTCCAGGGCAATCGGTGAGATTCTTGTAAATCTCGCACATGAGCCGCCGCGCTGGTGCAAGGGACGATCAGCTTTGCAACGTCTATGCCGGCAAAATCCTTTTCCTCTTCGTATTCCCATTCCTCTCCCATTATTTCGGGGTCTTTATTCGGCGACTGCCGGCTGTATGTTTTCGCCAGTTCGCTAATGCGAACGCTGTGCGGAAGATTATTCTCATTCTGACTTACCCAGTCTCCGAATTGTCTTCGCATGTTTTTTCGACAGTGCCTTTAAGCTACAGACCGAATTCCACTCCGCATTTCAGTAGTGCATTCTATTTAAAATGGTACACCCACGAACGAACCATATTGTCACTTATTTATATGTATTATATAGAAAACTATGTGATATTTGCCGTAGATCCACAGTTGTGCGCCAGTTGTAACGAACCTAAAGTTGTTACGCTGTTTTAGCTGGGCTAACTCTCGCGGTGCTGAGGGTACGTGCCAACAAATTTATATTTGTGGCGGCTACGGTAATGATGACTCAGATTTGTTTTGAATTTTATACATATATTTTACTGCACTCTCTGCTCGTTTCACGTTTGGGTTTTACAATTTATTTGAACACTTAAATGATAATTATACCCTTAACCCATAAAATGGGTAAATAAGGGTATAATGGTTTTGTGCAAAAGTATGTAACAGGCAGAAGGAAGCATCTCCGACCCCATAAAATATATATATTCTTCATCAGCATCAACAGCCGAGACGATATAGCCATGTCCGTCTGTCCGTCCGTCTGTCCGTCTGTATGAACGCTTGGATCTCAGAGACTACAAGAGCTAGAGACTTCAGATTTTATATATAATTTCTCCTTTACCATGAGCAGAACAAGTTTGCTTCAAATTATCGATAACTATTCTGGTTTCCGATATACACATGGAATCGATAACAAAAATATCGAATTTGGAAAATGTAAAAATGAGGGTTGAAATAATGGGTAACGATAGAACTTTTCTGAAAATTTCGTTCAAATCAGTTAAGAAACACCGGAGATATCCAGCTTAATCGATTGAAGTTAAGTCAGTATACCAAAGTCTTACATAAATTTAATTTATTTATTGCAACTGGGTTCAGGGTATCTCCTAGTCGGGCTCTCCCGACTAGAGCCTTCTTACTTGTTATGAGTAGATTTTATGAAATCGTACGGGTCTTGTGTCGTGGCTCTAAGCGCACCAAATAATCAGAGCTAATGTTTCGCCTACTAAACGAGGTTTTATCTAGCAACGCCTGAAATTCGCCAGGCTCTACTATGACCTCCTTTCCACAAGAATTTTCGCCAATAGTCTTTCCTACTCTCAGGCTCTGGCCTTAGCTTCACCTGTCCTTCGCCAGGCTCACTAAGTCTGATACTTGGTTTTAACTTGAGGTTGCTTTGCAAATGCAACACACCACAGGGCTTTGTAAATTCACGCGTACTGATTTCTTAGCAAAAGGTTTTATTAATCGTTAAGGACACGATATGAGTCCTTGATTTTATTATGTGTTCTTTTTACTCTTATATTATCCATTCGCGGCAACTTGATTCTGCTATTCACGTTGGATTCTTGCATTCTGACTTTGTGTGACACTCCTTTGTTCACTTTATGTTTCCACTCACCGACTGACTTGCCGCTCTGTCGCAGGCGGCTCCTTTTATACCCTTCTGCTTCCTCGCATAGGTGGCGTGATCGTTCCAGTGAATTTTGCATAGCAACAATGGTTTTCCTCGTTGATGATCCCGCCTGCCGCTGGTGTGACGGTTTGATATTTGATATTTACTGTTTTATATTGCTCTTGCAGTGATGCGGACAGTGGAATATTCAACGGTCTTTGCTTATACTTACCTGAGCTTTATTTTGTTTTGTGCTAGCGTATCAGTTGCCAATTAAAACTTTAAAATAATTTGAAAATGTTTTCATGCTGTAGCACCAATTGCAAAGTGGTTGGAACCACCAAGATTTTATTTTGTGTGGATTGTGTGACAGCACGCTCCGCATGAAATGTGCTGGCCTTACTGCCACAACTGGACTGCTTAATTGCAGATACAGGCCTTAAATGGTATGCGAGGTCTGCAATTTAGCGGTGAAAGAATCGAGCAAATTCATGAGGCTGACTCATGTTGGCTTAAAGCTATGCATGTAGCTTTTAATAATCTGCAAGCGACGTTTAACGAGCTTGAGCTTAATTTCAAAAATGGCAAGGTGATTACCAAATCTCCGAAGCGTAAGAAGAGTTCGGGTCCTAACATTAATACTTCAATTGGTTCAAATGCTAACTCACTTATGTTATTTAACTCCCCTGCAAACAATCCCATCAAAAACATAGCCTCTTTAACTTCTGATCTCTTGCATGAGCCCTCTGATTCAGCAGCTCATCTGCCTATTAATCCCAATACAGTGTGAGGTAGCATTTTTGCTGGTAAAGTGCTACCTCACAAAACTGCCAGACGCAACACGCAATCGTTACACAGCCGTGGTCACCCGAAAACGGCAACTCCGCGTCTTGCACAAGCGATGGTCCCCCGAAAACGGCAACTTCGCGTCTTGGCCCAAGCGATGGTCACCCGAAAGCTTAAACTTCACTTTTTTGGCTAGCTATGGCAACCCCGAAAAATGATTTGGCAAAATTGGTTAGCAAATCAGTTTTCGGGCGAGTTTTAAGCGAAGCGCACACGCGTATAGAAAAAAAACCCAGCGACGAACAACAACAACAGCAGCAGCAAGGAAGAGACACACGCAGTTCTCCGAGTTCGCTGATACCCTAGAATCCCTGGTAGCACACGCTAGAGGCCGTCACCCGATCGTCATCGCGGGCGACTTCAACGCATGGGCAGAAGAGTGAGCAGCTCAGCAACCAATGCCAGGGACGGGCGTTGCTCGTGGCGTTCTCTCTCCTGGACGTATCGCTCCTAAACCACGGATCGCAGCACACGTTCAGCAGAGCTGGACTGGGTTCTGTCGTGGACTTAACATTTGTCTGTAGCTCGCTTTTTAGTTCGTCCGGTTGGAGCATCGACGACACTTTTTACTTCGCCATATGGTACACCGTTGGAGTACGCCAGCTGATAGCACCAAAGATGTGGTTGACAAAACGATGCGGATGCTAAGCAGTGCGTTCGATGCTAGCATGACCAGGAGCAGAAGATATCAGAGGCACCATGTCCCAGTATACTGTTGAAACGAGGAGATAGCCGAGGCCCGAAGCGACTGCAACTATGCGAGACGCCGCTACCAGCGCTCACGTGGATCGCTGGTGTTTCAGGAACGTCAGGCTGAGTTTCTCGCTTGCAGGAGACGCTTCCAAAAGCTTATTAAAGATAGCAAACGCAGACGCTTCCTGGACCTTTGCGACACTGCGGAGAATGACCCGTTAGGCAATGCCATTTCCCGCTGCCACCCCATGGACCCAGCATCGTTGACAGAGATTACTAGGCATCTCTTTCTCAGTATGGCTGAGGATATCGGCGAGCTCCCGCCCGTGCCAGGCGTTCCTCCTGCAGCTGAGCTCATCACACTGGACGAGATTCGCCACGCTGCATCGATGTTGAAGCCGAGAAAGTCGCCTGGCCCAGATGGGAACCCCACCCGAGCACTCAAATTGGCAATCGCACTCCGCCCTCCCCTAAAGAGAATGATCCCAACCAACCTTTTATTCGCTACATTGAGTATGGCTTCGACAGGTTTTTAAGCTTACAAACCAGGTACGTGACATCTCAAAGTACGATAACCACCTTAACAACCAAAACGATACAAGGAATATACATGAACAAAACGACTATTTTCTATCAAATGACACAATTGCAAACATATTCAAGAAAACAAGATGTCCTCAGGTATTGATGAAATTCCTCAAGAACATCCCAAAAAGACTAATAGACCAATATAGCATATTATTTAATATACAACCCTACTTTCCTTCTTCATGGAAAACAGCAAAAATAATACTCATACAAAAACGGAACAAAGACCCAACTGACTTAAACAATTTACGGCCAATTAGCCCACTGCCCAACATCAGTAAAATCTTCGAAACATGTATAAATATTAACAAGCACTGCGAACAATTCAAACTTATTAGTGATCGCCTATTTGGCTTCAAATATAGGCATTCTACTTCACACGCAATACACATATTAATATCTGATATCAGATGGCATCAGAACAATAGAAAGGCAGTAGGAGCATGCTGAGTAGACCTAGAAAAACCTTTTGATAGCGTTTGGTTGAAAGGGCTACTGTTAAAACTAGTCAAATAAAAATTCCCGTTCCACTTACTATATCTTATTCACAACAGGATTAATAAAAAATTGTTCACTATCACTAACAAAAACGATACTAGCAAAAAAAAAAAACGTTCAAAATAACTAACGGACTCCAACAGGGCACAGTCAACTCTCCTATATTATTTATTTTATACACCCTAGACTAACTTAATAAGCTAGAGAATATAATAGCATTTGCAGATGACCTAATTATTTAGCCAGGCAGCTCAATATCAAGCATCAACATGAAACTTCAATGGCACCTGAAAATCAACTACAACAAATGTGAAGCTATATTGTTCAGACTTCCGGTTAAAAATTGCAACGCCGATATAAAGAAAATCTGGAAAAAATTCTAAGTTTCGTCAACCTTAAATAACTCAATAATTCCAACTTACAGTAAAGTATCTGGGAGTATATCTTGAACGCTTCTTATACTTCAACAAACATACTAATATGCAGCTAGCTAAAGCCAAAACAGCATTCTTCACGGTCCAATCTCTAATGTATTCGAAACACTTAAGTCATAGAGTTAAAACTCTCATATACTTAGCATTCATTAGACCCATACTTACACACGCATGCAATATGTGGATTAGTATCTCTCCATCTTAAATGGAAAGACTACGAGTCTTTAAAAGAAAATGCCTTAGAACGTGTATTTCTTTATACAGAGCCCCGTCCAGCAATTATCTTAAATATATAAGCAACGAGAAACTGTACAACGCGGCCAACATCCCCAGATTAGATAATTTTATAATAAATCTTATTCGCAACCACATACTCAGATGTACCGAATACCATGAAAACAATTTTATCCTGGCTCCTTATTATGTAGGCGAGCAATATTGGAAGCGTACACTATCAACAGGCCTTGTCCCACCAGAAGCATTCATAATGCTAGATAAAAAAGGATTTATTCAAAGCCGCAGTGGAATACCGGTGTTTTACCACCTCCACAGGCGCGCCACAAACAAAGCCGTCCCAGAGTCCCTTGTACTGAAAGGGAACTGGCGGTTTGACAAAACAATACCAGCTAGGGATTCCGCCTTAGTCACTAACCAATTCTGGTGGCTAGATACCAAACGCCTATAAAACCCAACCCTCCCCCATCCAAATTGTGTCCCCTAAACCTAAATGGTTTTTATCTTAAGGTAAATATCTAAGTAATGTCTTTTAAAAAAATTTTTTTCGTTACACATCCAACCGATAAATATGTATATCTCCAACATATCCTATTATTAACCAAAAAGTGAGTTATAATATTAATAACCTTAGCACTAGAGAGCTCGTCTGAAGACAGAGTGTACCCTACGTTTCACTAATATTTTGTTTATTTAGTAATTAAAATTATAAGATTCATGAAATAAACATTAAAAAAAAAAAAAACTCGCACTCCGCCCTGAGGTTTTTTCGAGCATGTACAACAGCTGCCTACGAAGCGGAGTGTTTCCAAACCGCTGGAAAACTCAGCGCCTGGTAAACAACTGGAGCACCTTATTTGCACCCGGCTTGACGGCGCTATTGCAGCTGCTGGTGGAGTTTCACCGCAGCAGTATGGCAAGGTAGTCGAGCTAGCTTCGTCCCGGAGTACCTACTGAAGATTACAAGAAGCTACTTGAAGGATAGAATCCTGAGGTATGACACCAGCGAGGCGACAGAGGAGCACGAAGTATCTGGAGGCGTGCCACAATGGTCGGTTCTGGGACCTCTATTGTGGAATGGCATCTTTGACGGAGTTTTCGTCTACCGATGCCCGATGATGTTCACCTTGTGGGCTTTGCTGACGATGTGGCAAAAGTGGTCGTCGCCAAGGAACTTAAGACAGTGGGGGAGAAGTGCAACCTAGCCATCGCGAAAAACTTGCAGTGGCTCTCTTCAGTAGGGCTGCAGGTAGCACCCCAAAAAACGGAGGCAGTGCTCATTAGCTGCCGAAAAGCAGTGGAGACAGCTACCATAACGGTGGCTAACACAGTGGTCATCTCAAAGAGGGCAATTAAATACCTGGGCGTGATGCTGGATACCAGGATATGCTTTAAACAGCACTTGGAGTACGCCAGCGAAAAGGCCGCCCTAACAACTCGTGCAATCTCGCGAATCATGCCTAATACGCGAGGCCCAAAGCAATTCAAGAGGCTTCTCTTATCCAGCGTCACAAGAGTGACAATGCTGTATGCGGCGCCCATATGGCAACCAGGATGCCGCTTTCTTAGTAACAACCACGGACTGAGAGCCACCCACCGCCTTGGAGCTATCAGAGTCTGCAGTGGCTTCAGAACCATCTCGGATGACACATGCCTGGTTCTGGCTGGAGTAGCACCCATAGCCGAGCTGGCTAGAGAAGCCGCGGAGATCTTCGAGGGAACGCACGGTGAGGCACTTTCCGCTCCCCAAAAGAAGGCAGTGCAGTGGGCAGCTGAATTTTTACACTATGAAACTTTTAAGTTGTCATGGCTGCTTCAGAGAATACCTGCACCGGTTTGGGCATGAGGACGCCCCGTTCTGCACATTCTGTGGCGACAGATTTGTCGAGAATGCCGAGCACGTCCTATTTCGCTGCGGACGTTTTACCAGGCTTCGCAACGATCTGGAGAGGGTTTTAGGCTGTAGCATCGAGGTGGGCAGCCTCGTGTCACTGATGCTGGTCAGCGACGCTAACTGGCTGGCGTTCAACGCGTTTGCGGTGGCAGTCATCATGGATCTGCGCATGGCTGAGCGCGAGCGTAGAGGACACGTAGACTAGGTGGAACTTGGCAGTAAAGACGCAATACCTCACGGCCGTACCGCTACTGCTTACATATACATATGCCTTAGTTAATTTGTACATATTTATTATATATAGGGGATAAGCAATAAATGAATAAAAAAAAAACACAGGCATTCACAGGCAACTACACACGCGCCAGCATCCGCACACACACCCAGGCTACACACATACACATCCACACCCAGGCTGCACGCTCACTCATCCACACCCAGGCAGTTATACACGGACCGGCTTCCGCACACACAGGATGCCAGCCGAGAGCGCACGCAAGGCACTAGAAAAGGGATCGCTGAAAGTCGGCTGGGTGAGGTGCAGGCTGAAAGAGCGCGTCGCGGTGGTCAAGTGCTTCAGATGCCTAGAATTTGGACATATGGCCCGCAACTGCAGCAGCGAGATAGACAGATCAAAGATGTGCAGGAGGTGTGGACAGGAGGGCCACATAGCCAAGGATTGTCGGAGCGACCCTCAGTACATGTTCTGCAAAGATAGGAACATTAAGTGGAGGCACGTGGCGGGAAGTGGGCGTTTCCCACTATTCAGGAAGGCTCTTCAAAAGACTTAATAAGTTATGTACAACTAAATCTTAACCACTCCGAGGCGGCTCAGGCACTACTGAGACAAACGGCAAGGTATTTGCATACGGATGTCGCATTGATTTGCGAGCCGTATAGTAGGATCCCAGGAAACGGATGGACAGCCAGCAAATGCGGGAAGGCAGCCTTATGGACAGTAAATTCAAAGTCACCACCACAGGACGTGAATGGGAGGAGCGAGTGATTTGTACGGGCAAAGGTTAAAGGCATCACCTTTTACAGTTGCTACGCACCACCGAGCTGGCATCTTGGTCGCTTCCAGAGCATGGTAGAAAGCCTGGTGGAGGACGTACGTGGAAGGACCCCCCTGGTCTCAGCGGGCGACTTCAACGCATGGGAGCATGAGTGGGAAAGTAGGCTAACGAACGCCAGAGGAGCCAACTTGGTGCAGTCCCTAGCACTGCTGGACGTATTCTTGGCCAACGATGGGTGCACGGATGCACATATCACAGGGCCAGACGTGCATCAATTATTGATTTAACGTACCTCAGCAGCTCTCCATGTAGAAAAACGAAGTGGAGGGTGGGTGGTGAGCCCACGCATAGTGATCACCATGCGATTCACTACAGGATTGGAGGCAGCCATCGAAACTGACGGGCCCGAAATGGAATGACAGCAACCTGAATGAGGAAACGTTAGTGGAGTTCGTACGGAACGCTAACTGCTCACCCACACCGGGGGAGAGCAAGGCGGACAAGTTCTCCAAGCTCATTGACGAAGCATGTGACTGCTCCATGCCAAGAAGAAAATCAAGCAGAAGAGATGCACCCTGCTATTGGTGGACTGAGGAGATAAGCACACTGAGCAAAGAGTGTCTGCAAACGAGAAGGCGATCCCAAAGGGCCAGAGGACACCCGGACCAAGGAGCGAAAGAGGAAGAGTTCAAAGGGGCAAAACGTGCTCTTAAACAGAGCATCAAAGCCAGTAAGAGGGAGTGCTTCCGGAGAATTTGCGACGAGGCTGCCTACAAAGTGGTGACTAGGAGGTTGAGAGGACAGACCACGCTGCGCGTGACATGCCCAAGACTGCTTGGCACTATCGTGGAGGCATTAATGCCTCACGATCCGGTGAGGTGTGTGCAAGAGCAAGGGCATCACGTTGGTCTACCTGCACCTGTACGACCGGAGGATGTCATCTCGGCAGCAGGCCAGTTTGGCGACAGGAAGGCACCGGGCCCCGACGGCGTCCCCAACAGTGTCCTGAAGAGGATCTCGCTGATAAGACCAGACATCATGGCGGAGGTTTACATCGAGTGCCTGCTGGAGGGAGTGTTTCCAAAGCAACGCAAACGGCAGCGACTTGTACTGCTGCCCAAGGGGACGAAACCTGTAGAAGAACCCTCAGGATACCGCCCAGTATGCATGCTGAGCACGGTGGGTAAAGTATTCGAGAGGATAATCTACGGTCGCTTGCTGAATGTAGCCGAGGAGAAAGGAGCACTGTCGGAGCAACAGTTTGGCTTCCGAAAGGCCAGGTCAACGGTGGACGCAATAGAAATGGTGGTGGAGATAGCCTCAAAGGCAATCGCAGGAGCAAGATGGCGAGGGGGGACGAAGGAGTACTGTGCGGTGGTAACGTTGGACATAAGAATCGCGTTCAACTCGGCCAGATGGACACGGAATCAGGATGTGCTTGCTCGAATAGGAGTTCCGGGCTACCTCCTACGAATAATCAGCAGTTATCTGTCGGAGAGGGTGCTGGAGTACGACACGGACGATGGCTTGAAGCGGCACAATGTTACAAAGGGTGTTCCACAAGGATCGGTCCTCGGAACACTCCAATGGAACTTGATGTACGACGACGTCCTGAGACTGCAACTTCCAGATGGGTGCCGACTAATCGGATTCGCAGACGACCTAATGCTTGTGTTAGTGGATAAAAAAGTCGAGCAGGTAGAAGCGGCCGTTAGCGCGGCAGCCGACACAATCGTGGAGTGGCTCGAGCAGGCCGGACTGGACCTAGCATGCCATAAGACGGAGGCAGTGCTCATTACGAGCAGAAAGGTGTTGGAGTTCGCTATCATCAGAGTGGGCAATGCGCTCGTGAGGACGAAGGAAGCCATTAAGTATCTCGGTGTCATGGTCGACAACCGATTGAACTTTGGAGCTCACATCGGATATGACACAGGAAAGGCGCTTAGGACGCAAGCGGCACTGGCAGGCATGCTGCCGAACATTGAAGGACCGAAGGCAGGTAGAAGACGACTGCTGTCACAAGTAGTTTCGTCTATTTTACTGTGTGCAGCGCCTATATGGGCATCGGCGGTGACCACAAATATGGGCCTGAAGAAGAGGCTGGCGGCCCCATACAGGCTGTCGGAGCTGCGAGTTATATGTGCGTTCAGGACGGTTTTCGAAGACGCAGCCCTGGTGCTGGCTGGGATGGTGCCGGTGGACATCCTGGCGGAGGAGACGAAAAGGATCCGCATAGCACGGAGAGACACGGGAGTGATCAGGTGGCAGAGGAGGTGGGATGCGGCCAGCGGAGGTAGATGGACGCACCGCCTAATCCCAGATGTCAGCGATTGGCTTGGCCGTGGAGTTGGACAGGTTGACTTTCACCTGACAGAATTCCTCACGGGCCACGGAGGATACTGGAAGCATCTCCACCGCTTCAAACACGAGGACAGCCCGGTGTGCCAGTGCGGCCAAGGGGAGGATGAGGACCCGGAGCACGTTCTGTACAGCTGCAGACGATACACTGGAAGAACAAGAACAGGGCTATCACCGGATAACTTGCTGAAGCTCATGATGGAGGCGGAGGACAACTGGGAGATTATGCGTCAGCTCATAATAGGCATCCAGATTAATCTGCGCCGATGCGAGAAAGAGCGATGTGATAGGGTGTTAGCATAAGCAGGCAACCGCCCACCGCAAAGTAATACCTTGTGGTGGATCCCACGGGGGATGCCGTGTTTGGGGGGGGGGGGGGGGAGGATGAGTTAAGCACGTAGGCATCGACGATTGTCGATGAATTGTGCATATTGGTGGACCGCCAATATTTTCAGAAGATTCTCACCTCCTGGCGGAGGGAAAAAAAGAAAAAAAAAAACTCACCCACACGCAGGCGATCACACACACACACAAGCGGTAATACACACACACACACCCAGGTGGTCACACACGCATACCCTGGCGGTACCACACACATACAAACTCGTATACACCACCCACACAAATATAAGCCTAATAGAGCGGGGTAAGTTGGCCAACGGCCAAGAATGTAGTATCGCGATCTTTCCCCACCCCCTTCAGTGTGAAAGAAAAAAAAAAGTTAAATGTATCCACGTTAGTGTTCCTTTTATTACCTCTCTCCCCTTTTCAGCGGGTAGTCGAAGCCTCTGGCTTCGGGTCACCTCACGCTACGGCCCACAAGGGATCGAAATGAGGAGCCAGACTAGCAAATCCGCCGAGTTTTACTCTAGATTCTGCCACGTCTGCTTCTTGGCCATTTCCGTGTATAGCGGTAATAGGCTCGAGTAGGGGAGCAGATTCATTCTCATGATTTTCCGGACATAGAGCTTTTATGTGTTAAAATATTACTAAACGGCCGTTCACTTTATGTTACTTGTTCTTATGTTCTTCCTCATTCTGATATTCACATTTACTCATCCCATCTTGGTGCCCTGCAACTTGTTTCGTCATTGTTGACCTATTGGACCTTGAATTCGCTTTTGCAAATTTGAGTTCCCCTCACTTGTTCTTCAAGTAATATCGAAATTGAAAAATGCGAAGACAAGATCATACACAAATTTAAAAAATCGGGAACTTCTTTAGATTTATCTTCGTATTTAGTAGGAAAATCTAGTTTTCTTTCTGTTAACGCATCTTGTAATAGTAATTATCGTAATCGTTGTAGACTAAACTTTTCACGTGACCCTAAACAGTTTTATAAATTTGTTAACTCTAAACGTAAGTCTTCATGTTTGTCATCTACGGTTTACCTTGATAATACAAAACCAAGTTCCTATAAGGCTGTGGCCGATCTATTTGGTGAGTATTTTCAATCAGTATACTCTTTGAGTGTATACAGTTTCAGTAATTCCTACACTTTTCAAGTTCAAACTAAAACGCATTTAATCAAACGTCAAACTTTATTTATGTACCTGATATTACAGAGAGTACGCTCCTAAGTGACCTTAACTCTATAAAACTTGGCTACTTGCTTGGTCTTGGTAGAGTGCCAGGTTAGATACTGCACGGATTCACTTTGCAAACCCTTAAATAAATTATTTGATTTGCCAGTTGACGCAACTGTGTTTCCTGATATATGGAAGGAATCCTTTAATATTCCACTCCATAAAAGTTCTTCTAAGGGCCAGTTTTTCAATGTCTGGTAAGCTAAGGTAACAGATGGTTAATCAAAATTGAGTTTCTCAATGTCTGTGTTTGGTTACGCAGTTAACTAAACCAAAACCAGCATCAACAGAACCACAACTCTCTTATCTCTAATCGCTATAACCTATCATGCTCTGCGCAGCATAAGAGCAACTTAACGTAAAGTCCAACTATTGTTTTGCATAAGCTCTTATATTTAGTTTATTACATTGTCTATTGTTTGCCCTTGGCCTTCAGCTGAGTGCAAGCCGCTGCTGCAGTTCTGCAGCCGTTCAGTTCTATCAAATTCGTCGGTAGCTCAACTTCGGTCGTTTGTCTGTTTCGCGACAAACGAAAAAATCGCTAATTATTGCACAGCCCAAATCGGGGTTAGATGCAATACACAACCTTAAAAATTTGTAAATTAATTTAAGTTCGGCCACGAAGGCAAATTAAAATATATGTATTATACTCATCAATGCAAATCTCGCAGCATTTATAATTTGTTGAGTGACATTTCGGAAATTCGATAGCTATTGAAAAAGCTCAATAGCTCAACATTTGGTGACCCCGACGTGATACTCTGCATTTGTTAAAATAATTAAAAATTATTTAATTTATAGAGTTAGTAAAGCGCGCCCGCGCTCTTTTATCGTTTTTGCTGTTGTCGCTTCGTTTTTGCGTTCACTTTTGCATTAAGGTGTTTGACCTGCATTGACGCCCGCGCATTATCTTCTCTTGTCTCTTTAAACATTTTACCGCTGCAGCAATCGTTTCTGCATTGCTATTGCTGCTCCCGATTCGCTTTGCATTTGCTTGTGCTCAAGGTGTCTGCCCTTTTTTGACCTTGGTATATTGGTACGTTGTTACCAGCTGCACTTGCAAAAATAAGTCAATCGCAAGAATTCAGTGAATATAAAACTGTAATATATGAAAGTGTTTTTCGAGGCAATAAATTGAATTGTGATTGACATACTCTGTGCTTTGAACAATAGCTTGCAAGTGTCCGACATTCAGTGGCTCTAGATTTTTATTTCGCGTGCGTGTACAAATAAAATCAAAAACATATTCAACATGCCGAATACTGTTGAGGTGATTTATAATCCTTTAGTTCCATCACTTGGTGCTCCGTTTTATAAAGCTAAGGCCAAGGCTATTAACGAGAAAGTGAAGCGGATGGCCAAAGCTATTGCTCCGGAGCATATTGGGCATCTCAGCGAAGAGGAGTTGGCGATCCGGCTTAAAGGTCTTGAAAGCGCGCAGCAGCAATTCAACAGCATGCATTACGCATTGGAGGAGCTGGATTATAATGAAATCGGGAGTGATTTACGTGAATCTTTTGATGAGTTATCAATACTCGTTGAGACTAGCTTGCGCCGCGAACTTAATAAGCGAAAGTTATCGTCGCCTTTGTGTTCGACCATGAGGCATGAAGCATCTGCTGACAATCACACATTGTCTCAGAGCCGGATTCGATTGCCTGAGCTTAAGCTTCCAGAGTTCAGCGGAAGCTACACAAAGTATGCAGATTTCATTTCAATGTTCTCGTCAATCATTGACAGCGACTCAGGATTATCAGATGTAGAGAAGTTTCAGCATTTGCGATCGTGCCTGAAAGGACCAGCCCTGGAGTGTGTTTCATCGTTGGAAATCAGCAGTGCTAACTATTAAATTGCGTTAGATTTACTAAAAAAGCGGTTTAATAACAAGCGTCTTATTTTTCAGGCACATGTCACTGAGATTTTGGGTTTGGATTGCATCGAGTCGTCGTCAGCGGTCAAACTTCAATCCCTTTCGGATACCGTAAACGCCAACATCCGCGCTCTTCAAGGCATGGGCAGCGTTGAGCAGATTGCAGGCTTTATTATTGTGCACAGCTTGCTACAGAAAGTGGACAAGGCAACTCAGACCAGTTGGGAGGAGACAGCACCGATGGATACAATCCCGACCTGTGAACAATTCATTTCTTTTTTGGATAGACGATGTCAAAGGTTTGAAAATGTGGAACACGCTATGGCAACGTATGCGCCTAGCTCCAAGGTGGGAAAAAGTAGCAAAACCCTTAACACCAGTAGAAAAGCCTTTGTCGCTATTAACTCCAGCACAAATGAATGCGTGTTTTGTGAATCATCAGGCCATTTGATTTACAATTGCTTCCGTTTTGGAAATCTGTCTCCGCAACTGCGTCTTCGCGAGGTTAAGAAGCTGTCTCTTTGCATTAATTGCCTGCGCAAGGGGCATAGAATGAAAGAGTGCAGTTCGACCGCCTGCAATCGTTGTAAGGCCAAGCATCACACTCTTCTTCATTTTGAGACTCAGATTGAGGGCTCTCAAATTATATCTGCTCCGCATGCGCCTGCTGCAAAATCCTCGTCAACTCTTGTAGCCCAAAATCTCAGTCAAGACATTGTGCTATTGGCAACTGCTGTCATCAGCGTTAGGTGTCGCACTGGTGTTCTTGTTCCTTGCCGTGCTCTACTCGATTATGGTTCGCAGGTGCACATTATTACATCCCGTTTAGCTCACTACCTTCAGCTACGTAAGCATCGGTCGCCTACTTTGATTTCAGGACTAGGGGAGTCTAGTGTTGACTCAGAAGGCTATGCAGCGTATATAAGTCATAAATCGCGAACAACTGACTATGCTGCTAGCATCTCAGTTTTAATAGCTCCGTCTATTACTGGAAATCAGCCGAGCTATGGTGTTAGCACTGATCGTTGAAATATACCCTCAAATATTCGATTGGCGGATCCAGAATTCTTTTAGCCGCAACAAATCTTTCTTCTAATTGGAGCTGCTCTGTTTTTTGAATTGTTATGCGTTGGCCAAATTAAACTCGCTCCTGGCTTACCCATTCTCCAAAAAACTCAATTAGGTTGGATAGTGACAGGAGGAACGTCGTCAACAAGCCCCGCCTCATTGATGGCCACTCGCTCGCCTTGATCATAAGCTTGATGAAATCGTACGTCGTTTTTGGGAGTTAGAATCCTGCTTTAGTGTAGTAAATGAATCTACTAAGGAGGAACTTGACTGTGAAGCCCATTTTAAACAAACTTTTGCTCGTTTAGGCACTGGCGAATATTTGGATCGCCTTCCAGTGAAACATCCTGTGGATCTGATTGGGGATTCCTATCAGCAAGCTTATCGTCGTTTTTTTAACCTGGAACGCAAATTGGAGCGTCATCCTGAGTTGAAGTCTCAGTATTCCGCGTTCATCAAAGAGTATGTGGACCTTAATCACATGTCTATTGTTGAGTCGCACATACTAAGTCGCTGCAAGTATTATTTACCTCATTATTGCGTGCTGAAAGAGGATAGCTCAACCACTAAGCTTAGAGTTGTGTTTGATGGTTCAGCTGTGTCTTCGTCTGGATATTCGCTTAATGAAATCCTCATGACAGGCCCAACAATTCAACGCAAGCTTTTCAGCACTCTTTTGCAATTTAGAACATTTCCAGTAGCCTTGACTGGTGACATTTGCAAAATGTGTAAGTGCGTTAGGATGGCTGAATCCGACTCGTACCTGCAATGCATCCTTTGGCGTGATGCGCCTCATCAGAAAATTCAAGTTTTCAAACTCGATAACGTTACCTATGGCACAAAGCCAGCTTCTTTTCTGGCAGTTCGGGCCATGCAGCAATTGGCCATTAATGAAAGAAGATCGTTTCCTGTTGGATCTAAGGTGGTCTTGAGCGATTTCTACGTAGATGATCTCATCACTGGAGGTGACTCTGCCCAAGAAGTAGTTGAAGTCATGCATCAAACAGTCAGTCTTTTACGGAAAGGGAACTTCAAGCTTCGGAAATGGTGTTCCAATGATCCTAGCGTGCTTCAACAGGTGCCTGATGAAGACAAAGAGACCTTTCTAAAGTTTGATGATGGCACAGATATCACTAAGACGCTTGGATTGGCGTGGGATCCAGCTTCAGACTGCCTAATGTTTAACTTCTCTCCGATGAAAGCGCCTGGCAAGCCCAGCAAACGGACTGTACTTTCTACCATTGCTCGTTTCTATGATCAGCTTGGGCTTATCGGATCCGTGATATCCAAGGCCAAGATCTTTATGCAGCACCTTTGGAGAGAACATTTGGATTGGGATGAAAGTCTTCCTGCTTCCCTGCATTGTTCTAGACAGTTTGTGTGCTGACATTTCTCATACGGAGAAAATAAAGCTTCCGCGTCTGGTTATAGTTCCAAAGGGCATCACCGAAGTTCATGGATTTAGTGATGCTAGCATTTAAGCTTACGGTGGATGCATTTACGTCGTATCTATAACAGGTGGAAGGCGCGTAGCTCATCTTTTGTGCTCTAAGTCTCGAGTGGCACCCTTGCGGACTCTTACAATACCAAAGCTGGAGTTATCTGCTGCTGCACTTCTTTCACAGCTAATTCGAGAGGTAGCTCAAATGAATTTGTTCAATTGTAGGTATTATTGTTGGTCGGATTCTGCAGTTGTCTTATCTTGGATACGTGATGAGCCTTCCCGATTCCAAACGTTCACAGCTAATCGCATATCGTTAATCCAAGAATTATCGACAGGAATGGAATGGTTCTACGTACCAACGGCATGCAATCCGGCAGACATTCTGTCTAGAGGAGCACTTCCCAGCGAGCTTATAGAATCATCGTTATGGTCTCATGGTCCCGATTTCTTAACCAAGGGAGAGTGCGAATGGCCTGCATCATGTCTGCCGGCCCAGACGCTTCCAGAGCTCCGGCAAAGAGCACTAACTGGTGTTTCTAAATCTTCTGATGTCAGCATAGGATGTAAATTTGTAAACTTCTTTCATCACCTACGGCGTGTGTTCGGTTTCATACATAAATTTCGATATCAAATCAGGCATCCCGGTCTTACAGCAGAGAGGATACACAAAGGCACCCAATTACTGTTGCGCAGCATCTAGATGGCTAACCTAAGCGATGAATATAGGGCTCTTCAATGCAGACGAATGATCAAATCATCAGGCTCTATTGCCTCGCTTACCCCGTTCATGGATGCGTGTGGACTTCTTTGTGTTGGTGGCCGTCTAAAGCACTCGAGTCTGGATTTCGATGCTCAGCATCCTGTAATTCTTCCAAGCCATCATCCTGTCACACGCGCCATCATCATGCATTTTCACAGGCGTCAGCTGCATGCTGGACCTCTTTCGCTTCTTGCTCACATTCGGCTCTACTATTGGCCTAAAGAGTGGTCGCAAGACTGTCTCCAGCGTGACAAGCAAATGCATCATGTGCTTTCGAGCTAAACCGGTCCTAGCTGAGACAATCATGGCGGATCTTCCCCGGGATCGTGTGAGCGGTTCGCATCCTTTCGCGGTCACTAGAGTGGACTACTGTGGACCATTTTACTTCAAGAGTGAAGTTGGAAACAAAGGTCCTGTAAAATGCTATGTCTTGGTGTTCATTTGCTTTGCGACAAAGGCAGTGCATTTCGAACTGGTTCCTGATTTGTCTACAGCAGCTTTTCTAAATGCACTTAGGCATTTCATTCTAACTAGATGTAAGCCTACTCGCATATGGTCGGACAATGCTACTAATTTCGTGGGAGCCAAGAATGAACTAGCTGATCTCAAGCGGCTCTTCCTCAGCGAGAAGCACATCAACACTGTCCGAGAGTTTTGTACTTCCGATGACATTGAATGGGATTTCATCCCACCTCGTTCGCCACACTTCGGTGGACTTTGGGAGGCGGCGGTGAAGACAGCAAAATATCATTTTTATCGATGGATGATCTTCGCACACTCGTTTGCCACATTGCCGCTATAATAAACTCACGACCTCTTTTTCCACTTTCAGAGCACCCTGCAGATCTGGATGTACTAACTCCTGCGCACTTCCTTGGTAGTGTGCCACTCGTACTGTACCCAGAGCCTGCTGTCACGGCGCTGAACGTTAGCCGCCTAGATCGCTGGCTGCGTATAGCGTATTACCAACAAATTTTCTGGAATCGCTGGCGTGAGGAGTATTTAACGCTTCTTCAGCAGCGCTCCAAATGGCGGACATCGCAGCCTGGTGTTCTTATCAATGATGTCGTTCTGGTACAGGACGAAAACTTGCCACCCCTTAAATGGCCACTGGCTCGTGTGGTAGAGCTTGTTGCTGGTGCTGACGGCGTCTCCCGAGTAGCTGTTCTCAAGACATCAACTGGGATTATCAAGAGAGCTGTGCGCAAATTATGTGCACTTCCCAAACAGGATGTTGTTGAAAGCCCATGTCTTCCAACGGGGGGAGAATGTTTGGTTACGCAGTTAACTAAACCAAAACCAGCATCAACAGAACCATAACTCTCTTATCTCAAATCGCTATAACCTATCATGCTCTGCGCAGCATAAGAGCAACTTAACGTAAAGTCCAACTATTGTTTTGCATAAGCTCTTATATTTAGTTTATTACATTGTCTATTGTTTGCCCTTGGCCTTCAGCTGAGTGCAAGCCGCTGCTGCAGTTCTGCAGCCGTTCAGTTCTATCAAATTCGTCGGTAGCTCAACTTCGGTCGTTTGTCTGTTTCGCGACAAACGAAAAAATCGCTAATTATTGCACAGCCCAAATCGGGGTTAGATGCAATACACAACCTTAAAAATTTGTAAATTAATATAAGTTCGGCCACGAAGGCAAATTAAAATATATGTATTATACTCATCAATGCAAATCTCGCAGCATTTATAATTTGTTGAGTGACATTTCGGAAATTCGATACCTATTGAAAAAGCTAAATAGCTTAAAAGTCTGGTTAGGGTTGTTCGTGATTAAAACTATCATGAGACCTGAGTGCCGGCTAAAATTTGTTGTCTCGTTAAGTGCCGATATAAATATCGATGAAATCATCGTTAGGCAAACAGCTGACTGTGACTGACACTTGCATTGTTCACGTTTTATTATTCAAAAAATGGCATCGCATCAAAGAATTTTTTACATCCACGCGATGGAAACACAATTTGAAGTAATGGAGCAGCGCGTGAATAGTTCTAGAAATTTTAGACAAAGGGTGAACTATTTCACTGAGTTGAATGAAGCCAAATTTGTGCAAGAATTCAGATTGACAAAATCAACATTCCAAATGATTCTTGAACAAATTAGAGATCAATCAACTTCTGTTGCGCTTCAATTATTCATATTTTACATTTTAAACAGGAATCATGCTATGTTGCCGGAGACGTAACTTTTGGTGGCTCTGCGGTTTTATGCAAGCGCAGCTTTCTTATCACTGCTGGTGATTTCTGTAGAGTTAGCGTTCCGTCGGCGAGCCATGCCGTAAAAAGAGTATGCGACGCCATTGCACTTTTAGCGAAAAAAAAATATAGAGATGAATGCTGTATCCATGCAAGACACAGTCAATGGATTTTTTGAAATTGCGAAATTTCCAGAGGTTGTTGGGGCGATCGACTGCACCCATGTAAAAAAAACAATCGCCTGGTGGGGAACATGCCAAAATATTCCGCAACCGCAAGGGATATTTCTCTTTTAACGTCCAAGCGGTGTGCGACGCAAAGCTATTGTTTGCAAACATAGTTGCAAGGGGGCCAGGGTCCTCACTTGACACCACAATTTTCAATAACAGCCGTTTGAAATTTAGGCTGGAAAACCTATTTCAGTATCTAATAATACTTTAAAACCCCGTTGCTTTCGTAAAACTAACATTATTAAATAAAATTATCTTCTTCAACATACTAATTGGTCTCGCCTTTATTCCTGAAGTGATACAGAAACTGCCATTGCCATATTTTATGGGACCTTGAATTCGTTTTTTGATATTTGTGTTCCACTTGTTCTTCAAGTGATAATAAACCACCTTGGTTTACGAGGGAACTATCGAAATTGAAAAACGCGAAGACAAGATCATATTAACCATTTAAAAAATCGGAAACCACTTTAAATATATCTTCGTATTTAGTAGAAAAATCCAGTTTTCTTCCTGTTAACACACCTTGTTATAATAATTATCTTAATCGTTGTAGATAAAACTTTTCACGTGACGCTAAACAGTTTTATAAATTTGTTAACTCTAAATGTAAGTCTTCTTGCTTGCCGTCTTCAGTATACCTTGATAATACAAAAGCATGTTCTGATCAGGCAGTAGCCAAATTATTTGCTGAGTATTTTCAATCAGTATATTCAACGAGTTTACATAGTTGCAGTAATTGCTATCCTTTTCAAGTTCAACCGTCAAATTGCATATATTTCCCAGATATAACAGAGTGTATGCTTCTAAGTGACCTTAACTCAATCAAACCAGGCTATCTGCCTGGTCCTGATAGAGTGCCAGGTTGTATACTTAGATACTGTGCGGATTCACATTGAAAACTCTTAAATAGATTATTTAATTTTATTTTTGACTAAACAGTGTTCCCTGCTATATGGAAGGAATCTTTTATCATTTCACTTCATAAAAATTCTTCTAAGTCTAACGTTAACAAGTAAGAAGGCTCTAGTCGGGAGAGCCCGACTAGAAGATACCCTGAACCCAGTTGCAATAAATAAATTAAATTTATAATTGGCTTTGACTGACAATTGATTAAACTGGATATCTCCGGTGTTTCTTAACCGATTTGGACGAAATTTTCAGAAAAGTTCTATCATTACCCATTACTTCAACCCTCATTTTTAGATTTTCCAAATTCGATATTTTTTGTTATCGATTGTATGTGTATATTGGAAACCAGAATAGTTATCGATAATTTGAAGCAAACTTGTTCCGCTCATGATATAGGAGAACTTATATCCAAAATCTGAAGTCTCTAGCTCTTGTAGACTCTGAGATCCACGCGTTCATACAGACAGACAGACAGACGGACGGACAGACGGACATGGCTAAATCGTCTCGGATGTTGATGTTATGGGGTCGGAGATGCTTCCTTCTGCCTGCTACATACTTTTGCACAATACCATTATACCCTTATTTACCCATTTTATGGGTTAAGCGTATAGAAATTATAGGGGCTTATCCAAGCTATCCGCCATTCCTATAGTCTTTGAAAAAATTATCTGTTCTCCAGTGCAGCACACATGTAGTTCAATTATATTGCCTTATCAAGAAGGTTTTGTTAGGCGTAGATCGACTACCACTAACCTTCTTGAATTCACTTCGCTTGTTAACAACGGGATTCAGGAAAAAATGCAAAAAACGTTGTTTATACCGATTTTAGTAAGGCATTTGATTCTGTTAGTCATTCTCTGATGATTCATAAATTAAATATTATTGGATTTCCATCAAAACTATTATTGTGGCTTTCGGAGTACTTGTGTGGTCGAACACAAAAAGAAGTTTTTAAATCATCTGTATCTAACCCTATTTTTGTTACCTCTGGTGCTCCCCAGGGGAGTCGTCTTGGACCTTTGCTATTTAATCTGATCTTCCAGCTGTTATTACTTACTCCTATGTACATATGTTTGCTGATGATGTGATGCTATGTTTCGCATATAATGACGCTTCTCTTTGTAACTTTTTGTAGAATTACTCCACATTCTGCTCACTACTTGCTTGATGCTTCACCACTTGACCGCGTGTTTGAAATTAAAGATTTCGGCATTATTCTTGATCCTAAATTAAAGTTTGACGCTCATATTTTGTCCATGGTCAATAAGACCAGAAATGTCATTGGCTTCATCAAGCGGTGGTCGAAAGAAATTAATGATTCCTACACCACGAAAACGCTTTTTACATCCATAGTTCGTCCCATCCTGGAGTATGGATCTTGTGTGTGGTCCCCACAATACTCGATTTACCAGGATAGAATTGAATCTGTGCAGAAGAAATTTCTTCTACTTGCCCTTAGAAGTTTTAACTGGGTTCCTGGAGTTGATTTACCCCCGTATTCAAGTAGACTCCTTTTGATTAATCTTCCCTCCCTGTTAAACCGTAGAACTATGCATGGAGTATTATTTATTACTAACCTACTTAATGGTGAAATCGACTCATCAGTTCTTTTGAGTCGAATTAAATTTAATGTCTCAATTAGATCTTCACGTAACTTTTTACCCCTAAGCCTTGATCGTTGCTTCAGCAACTATTTAATTCATGAAGCATTTCGTGTTACATGTTCCGACTATAACAAACTTTATTCTCTTGTCTCCTTGGAGGCCTCAACTCCAGTACTAAAAAGATCGATCCTTTTTGCTTTATCTAATCGTAACCACTAATTACTAATCTAACGCTGGTCTGATTGGGTTTTTCTGGGTTTTTCCCAACCCTCGCAACAAATGTTGGACTACTCAATTTTTTATTGAATTTCCCAGAGCTTTAACGTTAACGTTAACTTTTAATTATATTTTCAGATTTATATATTATTCTGGCGAAAATCCTCAACTGAGCCCTCCACGAGGGTGCGGCTGGGCAATGGGCATCGTGCTACCTCGAAACAAACGAGGAGTACCTGGTGGGACAGGGTGGCGTCCGGCCATAGCAAACTGCTCACCATTCAAAGGCTTCGGCAGTATGATGGTGTGGGGCAAGCCGAGGCAACAGGCATCGATGCCCAGCTAAGATGAGCCCTATACCACTCAAAGGCTTCGGCACTGCGAGGGTAAGGGGCAAATCAAGGCGAAGGCACCAATACCTGGCGAAGGGAAGTACCAAACCACTCAAAGGCTTCGGTACTGCGAGGGCGAGGGGCTAACCAAAGCAACAGAAGTCACCCTGCCCCAAAAACAAACAAAGGTACTGCGTATCTACTCGCCTGTAGAAAGGTTGTACAATGTCTAGCTAAGGTGAGCTCTACGCCAATCAAAGGCTTCGGCACTGCGAGGACGTGGATCAAGCCATGGTTCGAGGTCCTTGGCAGTAAGGTTAAAATGCTATGGGTAGACTTTCCAGAAAAAAAATCAAAATGGAGACGAAGAAGGAAGAAACACGGGTTGGGATGTCAACCCAAACGTCGGTGGAAAAGGGTGCTACCACCGACGGGCACGGGGGGGAGAAATTCTCTCTGCGTGTCACCAGTAACCCACCCTCCGTACTGTTTGTAGCCGGCCAGGACGGTTGTAAAGCTACTGCCAAAACAATACCCAAAACGTGGCGCGATTCCGCAGTCCATGGAGACTCGGATTGCGAATCACATGGAGGGTCCCATACGTCAGAAGCTGAGGACCTTTCATGTCCCCCAGATCAGGCGAGTACCAGCACCCCCAATAGGGTCGGGCTCAAACGGTCAAAAGAGGACATGAAGGCCAAAGCCCAATACAAGGCCGCCCTTAAAATCCAGGCTCAGCTCGCTAATTGCAAGCGAGACCTCACGGAAGATGAGGTCCGTCAGCAGAAGTGGGCCGACGAAAGGATAAGAGAGGGTAGAGCACATTTTGAAAAGAAGACGCACATGGCGTCGAAAGATGTCAGTTTTGCCAACAAGGTGGAGGAGCAATTGGCCATCAAACGCCAGCGCTCCGCTGAAACCGCTATAGCAGAGGTGCCAGCTAGCAAGCGGCCCTGCAAAAAGCCAATGTCGCGGGCAAAACTGACGGCCAGCGATGTAGCAAGACGGCACCTAGTCGTCGCGCTCATCGACCGGAGCGACCCAAACGGCAAAATGAAGCCCGAACAGTGGAAGAAGGTGGAGGAGCTGCTGTTCGATGCGCTTCTAAGTCGAATGGGCGAACCGGGCTCGCTTCCCATCTCATTTGATGGAGCGGGCTGGCTCGAGGGTGTCAAAGTACTCAGCTGCAAGGATGACCACACTTTGAAGTGGGTCACCGGCGTCGTGGCTGCCCTTGACGCTCCGTGGGAGGGTACCAAGCTGGAGGTAGTGGACAGAAATTGTATTCCTTCCGTGCCGAAGGCAAAAGTACTCTTCCCGCGGGTCGTAAAAGCAGATCAGAAGCTGCAGCTACTCAAGTGGCAAAACCCGGATGTGCCGACGGTTGATTGGAAGGTGATCCACGTTGCGAAGACTGATAACAAGGGTCAGCAAATGGTGATCCAGATCAACAGGAAGGCCGACGATTGGCTTTACGAAAGATTCGGCAAGATGGCGTGGGGCGAGGGTAGTGTTTACCTGCGACTCAAAAAACGTCACCTGAACGATACCAACACAAACACGTTGGAGGCGGGTGAGGTGGAGAGAGACCTGGCGAAGTTCACCCATGCTGCCAAAAGTCTCGAATTGGAGGACGACGAGGATGCGGACATAGCCATAGTGGAAGTTCATCCGTGGAGGGTACCACAGCCAGCCATGGAGCTGAGGGTTATCCAAGTCAACCTCCATAAAAGCATATTGGCTTCGGCGGAACTCCTGATAACCCTGGAGAAAGTCCAAACTACAACATATTCTACCCGACCACAGTGAGCAGAGCAAGGACCGTGATCCTAGTAAGGAAAGGTATCTATGCTTACTTATTGTCAAATTACAGTACCGACGACCCTACGGTGACAGCGCTAGAAGGCAGCAGATGCGAGCCAATATTGATGGCATCCTGCTACATGGCACATGATTCGGAGGCACCCCCTCAAGAGCTAACTCGACTGGTGACGGAGGCCGAGTCAAAAGGACAGGCCCTTATCATCGGAGCAGACAACGCTCATCACACGGTATGGGAAAGTGGGCATATCAACGGTAGAGGTGAGTCACTGCTTGATTCCATACTTAATATTAATCTTAAGATAGCAAACGAGGGGGAAGAACCAACAAATGTTGGTCGCATCGGTAACGAATACTATGGTAAAAGATTGGAGAGTCCTTAGTAGACACTACTTCTCAGACCACAAGTACATTCAATTCCGTGTTAAATTTGAACGCATGTGAAGATGAAAGTAGAACACGGACTGGGAGCAGTTCGGTTAAGAGGTTGAAAGAAACCTACCACGACTACCCAAGATAGCCTCACTAGACAAATTAGAGAAGTCCCTGGAGACCCTCAATAAAAACTGGTGGCGGCCTATCATAAAACTTGTAGACCGTCACAAGAGAAGAAGAGAGACAAGCCCCCATGGTGGACTCCAGAACTCAAAGGACAAAGACAGGACGTACTAGAACTCTTCAAACTCGCAAAACAAGCGGAAGAATAGCTAGTATGGATAGAATACAGAATATGGCTTTGAGACTTTAAGAAAAAAGTACGAGTAGCTAAGAGACACGCATGGCAAAACTTCTGTTCAGGCATTGAGAAGACAGCTGACACTGCAAGGCTAAGAAAGCTGCTAGCTCGCCAACAGACGGTGCAAAGCCAATTAAAAACAGAAGACGGCAGATGGACAGAAAGCAGTGAAGATGCGGCAAATGTGCTTCTAGAGGCACAATTACCTAACTGCATAGAAGTCAACACAAAAACACACAAACGATATCTCCAACCACAAGGGTGGAAATTCCGGAAGATATCACAACAACGCGAAGAATAATGTGGGCCATAGACTTCTTTGAGAGCTACAAATCACCAGGTCCAGACGGGATATTCCCGGCCATGCTGCAGAAGGTCAAACACGTTATCACTCCATGGCTGAGGGAAATATTTAGAGGATGCCTTAGTTATGGCTATGTGCCGGTGGCCTGGAGGACAGCGCGGGTGATTTTCCTGCCCAAAGCGGGAAAATGTAGCCAAGTTGTGCCTAAAGACTACAGACCCATAAGCCTGACTTCGTTCCTACTAAAAACACTAGAAAAACTGATAGACCTCCACATTAGAGAGAATACAGGGATGACTCTAGAACAGAACCAACACGCTTATACGAAGTGCAAATCGGTGGAAACTGCGCTACATTCCCTCGTAGCAACCATCGAGAAAGCACTTCACCATAAAGAATACGCTCTAGGCGCATTTCTAGATATCTCAGGCGCATTTAATAATGTGTCGACGGAAGCAATAATGTACAGCCTAAGAGCTGTGACCCCAGCAGAAGCAGTTTACTCTTGGGTCCAGAACCTACTGAGCAGCTGGAGAGGAGGAGTGCTCTCACCCCTACTGTGGAACTTGGTGGTAAACGACCTGCTGAAGAAATTCAAACGGAAAGCCCCGAAAATCACTGCCTATGCGGACGGCATAAGCATAATTATCACGGGCAAGTGTCCATCGACAATTAGCTCAGTCACGGACTACACACTCAAAGAGATACTAGCTTGGGCCACAGAAGCCGGGCTGAGTATCAACGCGGACAAGACGGACCTTATTCTCTTCACCAAGAGATACATGGAACCACGCTGGACGCCATCGAAAATAAACGATAAAATGCTGATACCAAAGGAAAGTATCAAATACCTGTGAAGGGTAATAGATAGCAAATTGAGTTGGAAGCTCAATGTGGAGGAAAGGGTGAAGAAGACCACCAATGCACTCTATACATCGCAAAAGATGTTGGGTAGCACTTGGGGACTGTCACCAAGACTGACACATTGGGTTCTCAACTCGGTTGTGCGCCCCATACTGCTCTATGGAATACTGGTATGGTGGAAAGCCACAGAGAAGTCCACATACCTTAAACGAATGGAAAAAACTAAGCGACATGCACTGATGTGCATCACAAGGACGCTGAGAACTACACCAACTAAGGCACTACAGATTATGCTCAATGTCAGCTCAGTGGACATACAAGCACGCCTTACAGCAAGAAAGACGGCACAACGGCTATACACGATAGGCAACCTGACGATACAAAGCTACGGGCACAGTACAATTGGAAGGGGGTCAGAAGTCGAAA
This sequence comes from Scaptomyza flava, assembly GCA_030179655.1. NCBI lineage: Eukaryota > Metazoa > Arthropoda > Insecta > Diptera > Drosophilidae > Scaptomyza > Scaptomyza flava. Next base: position 642,374 of record JARNME010000467.1, on the reverse strand, counting down.
CAGACCATATGATCAGAAGAAACAATTTCAACTTCACGCCCACTTTCTTAGGAAAAGATGACTGGCGCTCAGGAGCAGAGCGGTCAGCCATGAACATTACACAGACGGCTCGAAAATGAGGGAGGGAGTCGGCGCAGCAGTATACTGTGCCGAACCACTCATGAGCCTGTCATACAAACTCCCGGACCACTGCAGCATTTTCCAAGCGGAGATATTCGCAATAAGGAAAGCAGCAGAAGCAGTCCTACAAACTAACACAAAACACGATGAAGTAAACATTTTCGTGGTCAGTCAGGCAGCAATTAAAGCCCTGCAGGCCCATTACATAGGCTCTCGGAATGTCCTGGCGAGCAGGGAAGCACTAGATGCACTCAGCATTTTTAATAAAGTGCGCACCTATTGGATTCCAATCCTTCAGGGATTCGAGGGCAACGAGATAGCAGACACTTTGGCAAAGCAAGGTGCAACGGGACTCAACAGTGATTCTGCGGATGTTCCGATCTCACTGCGAACGCTACACTCACACATGGAAATACAAGCACGGGATACAGCAGCACTAACGTGGATAAACACCTCTGACTGCACAATCTCTAAAAAAATGTGCAAAACATATGATGTAAAGCTAACGGAATACATGCTAAACCTAAAAAGGCATGACTGCCGAAGGCTTGCGGGTCTCTTGACGGGACACTGCCTAACCGCGGTGGCTTGGCTTAACGGATCCCTTTCTTGCCTCGCTCGATGAAGCCAGCAAGAAAGAACCTAAAAAACTTCTGGCGTTTGCTAGAAGCACTAGCACTCCGCAGGACCACACAACGAGATAGTCCTAACCGTCTCCAACCACCGGCCCCACTTAGGACCCCTTTAGCGATCTATGTGTGACATTCCCCCTTGGGAGGGTCAGCCGGTCCAACTTAAACTATATATTATTCTATATTTTACTTAATTTAATTATTTGAACTATTTTTTAAATTTAATTAACTTTGATTTCATTTTAATGTCAGCTGCTCTTAGCTGACAGTAAATAAATAAATAAATAAAAAACGGTGAATTTAATAATCATTACGTTTTAGGAGATAGTGGATACAAGTCATCGAACTATATGATGAAACCACTACAAAATCTTTTGTCCGAAGCTGAAAATCTCTATAATGAGTCGCATATAAGGACACGAAATGTAATTGAAAGCTGTTTTGGGATATGGAAAAGGCGATTTCTAGTGCTGTCAATGTGGATGCGCATATCTCGTGTGACGGCAATGGAAGTTTTTGTAGCTTGTGGTGTTTTGCACAACATTGCCATAATGCAAAACGATCCATTTCCGTACGAGTTTGAGCCTTTTGTCGAGTTAGATTGCGAAGGGGACTCCACTCAACTAATTCTGATTTTAAAAGTTAATTTTTAAGACGGATGCCATCTATCTCTTGTTGCAACCGCAGCTGTTGAATTTTCAATGAAGCTCTGCAGATCGTTCGCTCTCCGCCTTTTCTTTTATTTCACCTCTTATATTTTATTCTCTATAAAAGTCCTGTAGCAGCTTTATCAACAAACATTTTTTTTCCTCCAGAGTTTTCTTGCGTCTGCAAACCGTGAGCTTCTCTGACTTTTTGTTTTTTAACTTGGTTGGATTCCAAGAAACAAATGGTCCTTGAGCGTCTATCTCCTCTTCAGCTGTTGTTTCCGAATCTCCAATTGCTCCATCTATATCCGAACTGAACTCTTGATTCATAATTATATCAGAATTTTTATAAAAGCTGGACATGGACATTGACATGCCATTTCTGTTAGTTTCATCACCAAACTCCGAATGATTGTTCATTGCTAAAACTTAAGAAATTATATAAATATTTTTCAAGCTTATATTATAGATAAATACGTACCATCATCGTCGACCGCATTTCCTTATCCAGTGGCTAATACTTGTATAATGCCAACAATTTTTTGAGAAATTCGCGTCACTCCGCTATTGCTGGCTACGCCACCGCCAGTGCGATATGTTTCCCGGTTTTCATCGGCGTATTCCTTGCGTGATTTTCTTTTCAAATTGTCGTATTTGTTTTCCAAAATACTTTGTTGTGACTCAACAAGGTCAACAAGTATGTGCTCCTCAGCAACTGAAAAGTTGTATCCTCGTGGCCGCTTTCTGTTCTCAACTGAGCTCATTAAACTTGTTTGTTTACTCATTTCCATTTTTATACCCTTAACCCATAAAAAGGGTAAATAAAGGTAAAATGGTTTTGTGCAATAGTATGTAACAGACAGAAGGAAGCATCTCTCTCATATATATATTCTTGATCAGCATCAACAGCCGAGACAATATAGCCATTTATAATTTATTTATTGCAACTGGGTTCAGGGTATCTTCTAGTCTCCCGACTAGAGCCTTCTTGCTTGTTTTAATTGTTATTTTTGAGCTGGAAGAAGAATTTGGCAGTCACAAAACAAAAAATACCAAACAAAAAACAGCTGTTTTGCTCGAAAAGGGCTCGAAAAGGGTGGCAACACCATCAATGCGATAGTATCATATCGATTTAACTTAACTTTACATTGAGAGGACCAGATTGGCTTAACGCGAGCCTTAAACTGGCCATAAGTCTAATTTTAAAAATCCAAGTTGTCCGGCATTCCAAAAGTCTTTGGAAAATTTATTTCTTCTCAGTTACAGCACATATGCAGTTCAATTATATCGCCTTATCAACACGGTTTTGTTAGCCGTAGATCAACTACCACTAACCGGCTTGAATTCACTTTGCTTGAATGTTAATGAAGTGTTTCAAGGAAAGTGCACCGATTTTAGTGAAGCATTTGATTCTGTTACTCATTCTCTGTTGCTTCAAAAATTAAATATTATTTAATTTCCATCAAAACTTTTATTGTGGCTTTCGGAGTACTTGTGTGGTCCTTTGACCTTTGCTATTTAATCTGTTTATTAACGGTCTTCCAGCTGTTATCACTTACTCTTGTGTATATTTGTATACCCTTTACCCATAAAATGGGTAACAAGGGTATAATGGTTTTGTGAAAATGTATGTAACAGGCAGAAGAAAGCATCTCCGAACCCATAAAGTATATATATTCTTGATAAGAATCAACAGCCGAGACGATATAGCCATGTCCGTCTGTCTGTCTGTCCGTCTGTATGAACGCGTGGATCTCAGAGACTACAAGAGCTAGAGACTTCATATTTTGGATATAAGTTATCCTATACCATGAGCAGAACAAGTTTGCTTTAGATTATCGATAACTATTCTGGTTTCCAATATACACATGGAATCGATAACAAAAAATATCGAATTTGGAAAATGTAAAAATGAGGGTTGAAGTAATCGGTAACGATAGAACTTTTCTGAAAATTTCGTCCAAATCGGCTAAGAAATACCAGAGATATCGAATTTAATCGATTGAAGTTAAGTCAGAATACCAAAGTCTTTATAAATTTAATATTGCAACTGGGTTCACGTTACCTTCTAGTCGGGCTCTCCCGACTAGAGCCTTCTTACTTGTTTTGTTGATGATGTAAAGCTATGTTTTACCTGTAATGATGCTTCTCAGTGTTGCTTACAACAGTCGGATTTGGATGCGATGTCGGCCTGGTGACGTTATAACTTACGCAATTTAAATTTTTACACCCTTAACCCATAAAATGGGTAAAAAGGGTATGATGGTTTTGTGCAAAAAAAATGTAAGAGGCAGAAGGAAGCATCTCCGATCCCATAAAGTATATATATTCTTGATCAGCATCAACAGCCGAGACGATATAGCCATGTCCGTCTGTCCGTCTGCCCGTCCGTCTGTCCGTCTGCCCGTCCGTCTGTCCGTCTGTATGAACTTTTGGATCTCAGAGACTACAAGAGCTAGAGACTTACCTTTACCTTGAAGAGAACAATTTTGCTTCAGATTATCGATAACTATTCTGTTTTCCGATATACACATGCTATTTATTACAAAAAATATCGAATTTAGAAAATGTTAAAATGAGGGTTGAAGTGATAGAAAACGATATAACTTTTCTGAAAATTTTGTCTAAATCGGTTAAGAAACACATTTTATCGATTGAAGCTAAGTCAGTATACCAAAGTCTTATATAAATTTAATTTATTTATTGCAACTGGGTTCAGGGTATCTTCTAGTCGGGCTCTCCCGACTAGAGCCTTCTTACTTGTTAAAATCGTAAAGTCATGTCATTTTGAAGAATTGCCCCCATAATTTTCACTACTTGCTTGATGGTTCACCACTTGACCGCACCTTTGAAACTAATGACTTAGGCATTTTCTTGATCGCAAATTAAAGTTTAACACTCATTAATCGTCGATTGTCAATCAGGACATTAATGTCATTGCCTTCATCAAACTGTGGTCGAAAGAGTTTAATGATATCCACTCCACTTAAAAGCTGTATACATCCCTTCATTTGTGCAGTTTTGTATTCTATGTGAACATGCAGCGAAGTCAATGCAATGTGTCCTTCATGGCCGGAGTTCGACATATGCGTAGGGCACCTGTCTGTGAAACACGTGAGCCGTTACAGCTTGCAGCATTTTGGGATGACCAAGACTTGTTGCATTTTGGGCCACCACACAAAAGTAGCTTAGGTCATAATGGGCTTGTCATCATGCAATATAAACACCTCATAGAACTAAACCCCATGTTTTGCCAAAGAGGCGTCGAGAAGCCAATAAGGCGTGCCAGACTTAAGTGAGCGTGTTGTCAAGATGAGAGATCCAGTTGATCCACAATTCTTGAAAAAAGCCAAGATATTTGGCTTCGCTGGACGGCTTTACAGGAGTCTCAGATATGTAGAGGAGGCCAATATCATTGGTATACCGCTTTCTGAACGCTACAACTGTCGCCTAACTTGGATTTATGTTGAGACCCACTTACATCCGATCGGCAATGGACTCGAAAACTTGTTCTTGGGGGCTTATAGAAATTCATATACTTCAAGGGACCAGAGTATGGTGAATGTAAATTAATGATGATTACGTTGTAAGAGCAACTGGCTCTTTCTCATATACTTGCCTTGGGACTCAGTAATGAATCAATTATTTACTTACGGCAATGGCGGGAGCAATTATTTATTGTGGAGAAACATACACATCGTTTAATCTAACTTGTTCTTATATTGCTCCTCATTGTGATACGAATATTTACTCATTTCATCTTAGTGCCCTGCAACTTGTTTCGTCATTGTTGACAGATATGGATAATCTGATAGTGGTTGGTCATTTTAATCTGCCACATGTTGTATGGTCGGCGAATGAAACACCTGCGGCGGCGTTAACAGTCACTTCTGATGATTTTATCGATGACCTACTGGAGTTGGGCCTATCGCAAGTAAGCAGGGTGGATGGCTGTAGTCGTAGAATGTTGGACTTAATATTTGTTTCGGACTCAGATTGCAGTAATGCTAGTAGAGTACCCCCTCTAGTGCTTCCGGAAGATACCTATCATCGAACCTTAGAACTATCTATAGAAATTCTTAAACCTAGTCCAGTATCTAACAAAACGTTAAAAAACCGTTGCTTTCGTAAAACTAACTTAACTAAATTAAATAATCTTCTTCACCAAACTAATTGGTCTCACTTTTATTCTTGTAGTGATATAGAGACTGTCATTGCCATATTTTATGGGACCCTGAATTCGCTTTTCGATCTGATAATAAACCACATGCATGATAATAAACCACTTTGGTTTACGAGGGAACTATCGAAATTGAAAATGCGAAGACAAGATCATTTAAAATATTTTAAAAATCGGGAACTACTTTAGATTTATCTCTGTATATAATAGAAAAATCTAGTTCTCTTCTGTTAACACATCTTGTTATACTAATTATCTAAATCGTTGCAGATTAAACTGTTCCCGTGATCCTAAACATTTTGTTAAATTTTTTAACTCTAAACTTGAGTCTTCTTGCTTGCCATCCTCAGTTCACTTGATAATACGAAAGTCATTTCGGATCATTCAGTAGCCGATCTATTAGCTGAGTATTTTCAATCAGTATATTCACCGAGTAATTTCTATCCTTTTCAAGTTTAAACGTCAAATCGCATATATGTCCCAGTAGGTATTGACGCTCCTGAGTGAATTTAACTCTATCAAACCTGGCTACTTGACTGATCCTGATGTAGTGCCAGGTTGTATACTTAGATACTGATTGGATTCACTTTGTAAGCCCTTAAATAAATTATTATTTAACTTGTCTGTTGTCTCAACTGTAATTCCTGATATATGGAAGGAATCCTTTATAATTCCACTCCATAAAAATTTTTCAAAGTCAAACGTTACAAATTATAGGGGTATGTCTAAGTTGTCTGCCATTCCAAAAGTCTTTGAGAAAATGATATGTTCTCAACTGGAACACACATGTAGTTCAATTATATCGCCTTATCAACACGGTTTTGTTAGGCGTAGATCAACTACCTAACCTTCTTGAATTTTTTCGCTTGTTATCAAAGGGTTTCAGGAAAAAACACAAATGGACGTCTTTTACACCGATTTTAGTAAGGAAAAAAATTGAATATTATTGGAATCCCAGCACAACTATTATTGTGGCTTTCGAAGTACTTGTGCGGCCGAACACAGAAAGAAGTTTTTAAATCGTCTATATCCAAACTTATTTAATTACCTCTGGTGTTCCCCAGGGTAGTCACCTTGGACCTTTGCTATTTAATTTGTTTACTATCAATATTCCGGCTGTTATTATTTTGTACATATGTTTGCTAATTATGTAAAACTCTGTTTCACTTTTAATGATGTTTCCCTGTGAAACTTACTGCAGTCGGATTTGTGTGCGTTGTCGGCCTGGTGTCGTTTTAACTTAAACTTAACTTAAATAACATTTTTTAACATGTAAAGTCATGTCTTTTTGTAGAAGTACTCCTCATTCTGCTCACTACTTGCTTGATGCTTCAACACTTGACCGCGTGTTTGAAATTAAAGATTTCGGCATTATTCTTGATCCTAAATTAAAGTTTGACTATCATATTTCATCTATGGTCAATAAGGCTATAAATGTCATTGGCTTCATCAAGCGGTGGTCGACAGAAATTAACGATCCCTGCACCACGAAAACGCTGTATACATCCCTAGTAAGACCCATCCTGGAGTATGGATCTTGTGTGTGGTCCCCTCAATACTCGATTCACCAGGACAGAATTTAAACTGTGCAGAAGAAATTTCTTCTATTTGCCCTTAAAAGTTTTAACTGGGTTCCTGGAGTTGACTTCGCCCCAAGTACTCAAGTAGACTCCCTTTAATAAATCTTCCCTCCCTGTTAAACCGTAGAAATATGCATGGATTATTATTTATCACTTATCTACTAAATGGTGAAATCGACTCATCAGTTCTTTTGTGTCGAATTAAATTTAATGTCCCAATTAGATCTTAACGTAACTTTTTATACCCTCAACCCATAAAATGGGTAAATAAGGGTATAATGGTTTTGTGCAAAATTTATAAAAAAAAATAGAATTTATTTTTATGTATCATTGGCCCTCATTATTTCTAGCATTTCTTTTTGAAAATTTTCAGCTCGTTCTGCCATACGCTCCATGACCGCCAACTTGCGCTCCTCTATTTCTATGAGCTTGTCAATTTTGTCTACTCGTCGTCGCTTTTTATGTGAAGGCGTCTCTGTTATTGAGGTGTCCGTTTCTATTGAGCTGCTTTGGTCCTCTTCGATTAGGTGGGAGAAGTCTGCAAAATTTTGATTATTATCACAATATTGTTTGATGCAAAGTATCACATGTGCTATCAATTGGACTGGAGTGTGGAGCACACTCGCCAAATTATCATAATACTCCCAGGTTGAGGAAGTGCCACCTGATGCTCCCACTTTAGCACGTTCAGATCTATAACTATATATTAATAATAATATAAATGAGTTTTTGGGAGGATACTTTTTTTATTTCAAACTGATCTGTACTTTTTCATAACATTCTCTAATTTGTTTTTAATCTAAAAGTGAGATGGTCCAAATTCTTTCATTTTTCCCTCGATTTCCTTATGTATTTGTGAGTGTTTGCGTGCTCCACGAAATCCGTCAACGTTTTCCTGCCATAACTCAATAAACGTGTGTGTGGCAGCAGTTGACCACACAAATCTCCTATCCGAACCAATAATTTGGTTGAAATGAGTTCAAAATATATTATAGTACTTACAGCACTTAGGCCGGCCGCACACCGGAACCAACAAAACGTCTTTAGACGCATTTTTGTGTCAAATCGAACATGAATACAATTATGGCCGGTCGCACACCAAAACCGACAAACAAAAACACATAATATTATTAGTACGTATTTTTGTCGGACCAACAAACCCCAACAAAAAACGTTTTGTTGGTTCCGGTGTGCGGCCGGCCTTACCATTTTTTTTTTTTTTTTTTTTTTTTGAAAATATTAGTTATCGAGTGATAATTTATATTTTTACACTAGCACCAGTGGTGACAGTTCAAGAATATAACCGATTATATACTTAAATGGGGAGCACTTTTGAGTAAACCGAATTTATATCGAGTATAAGCAACTTCATCCAAACTTAACTCAACTTTTTGTCACCACTACTTTTTGTATGGGAAAAAATCTGCTTGTTGCCCTTAACGCAATAACTCAAAAAAGCAGTGCTACTGTAAACACCACATTACTCTCCTGGACCTGAAAATATACCTAGTTGTCTTCTTAATGAGTGTAATGCTTCTCTTCTTCGCCCATTGCTTGAGCTTTTTAATCTTTCCCTTGAATCTTCTGTCTTTCCATCTTATTGGAAAGAATCTTTTATAATCCTTCTTCACAAAAAAGGTGGGAAGTCCAATATTGAAAATTATAGAGGCATTGCAAAATTGTCCGCTATCCCTAAATTATTTGAAAAAATGATCAATTCCGCTTCGTAAAAGATCGGTCAACCATGACCAGTGAATTAGAATTCACAACTTTATTAAATAATGCTTTCCTCTCGAAAATGCAAACTGACGTCATTTCCACTGACTTCAGTTAAGCTTTCGACTCTGTACACCATGACCTATTACTTCTCAAGCTTGTCCGTATTGGTTTCACTCCCTCAATACTATCTTGGATATCTTTTTATTTAAAGGGTAGGACACAAGGAGTCCTCCTAAGATTCCTCGAAACAAGTAATTGTTACTTTTAGATAGAGATGGGAGCGTGAGTAATTTTTCGCTCACGTCACGCACGCTCACGCAATTTAAAAGGCGCGTGATTCACGGTCATGCAACCAGGAATTTTGAGAAAATCACGTGACTCTCGCATGATTCACGCATATTTTCAATTGATTAAAATAAAACTAATTGAAATAAGAAAAACAAAGTAATGAAATTTCACATATTTATACCCTTCATATGTGCAACGGGGTATATTGACTTTGTCATGAATCTGTAACGCTTTAAAGGAATGATGGGAGACCCCATAAACTATATATCAAAATGATCAGAACGAGCTCAGGAATTGATTTCCGTCCGTCCGTCCGTCTGTCCGTCTGTCTGTTTCAACATGATTTCCGGCCAAACTGCTGAACCGATCTTCATCCCGATCGGAGCATTCTACGACATAGCCACCATACAAATTTACCATATCAACACGATTTCCGGCCAAACTGCTGAACCGATCTTGATAAAACTTTCACAGATTGCTTAGATCATGTCGGGTTTGTTTACTATGAAATTTCCTTCCGATCGGAGCATTCTACGACATAGCCACCATACAAATTTACCATATCGTACTATCAATTGTTGTCTCTGTCGTGCACTTTGAAGTACCTACATGTCATTATTCAAATTCAATGTTTGCAGCAGCGGAAGTTCCACTGCATTTTTCCAGAACAGTAGAAGGCTCATGTTGTTTGCTACCTGAATTTGTTTGTATTTTTGTATTTCAACATCAATTATATTCGTTGTTAGATCAGATTCCTGCTTATTTGTGCAATCTAAAAACTCATAAAAATGGGAAATTGCCGGTTTTTTTTTTTTTTTTTTAAGGGCTCCATTGATTTTCAACACATTCGTTTTCCACAGAAGTGATATCCGTCTGTATATCATTGAGCATAGCTTTTACAGAAGCTAAAGTATGGTTTTGAATATTCGTTATTAAGAAATGAAGTTGTTTAAAAGGTGGATTCAAAAAAAAGAGCGATATAATGGACAGTATTTGGAACTAAATGACTTTGTATAGCTAAGATTGTTTCCCGTTCAATCTCATAACACATGAATCCATAAATTCCGCATTACAATATTTTTATCAGTTTTTTATACCACAGAACATATTCCGCTATAAATAGTTCAATCTTTCAGACCAATCTATGAAAAGACTTAAAAACTGCAGTAAATTTTCAAGCAAGTTGAAATCAATATTTTCTATTGATCTACATTGATTTCTTTTTTTATTTTTTATTTTATTTATTTATTTATTTGCATTTTCCTAGTGCTACAAGTTATATAACTTTTATTTTAGTGCACTAGTCACAATTTTTAATCATTAACTTAGTATCATGTATTATAATTTAGTAACCTACCCTATTCTTAGTTATTAGTAACAATTTTCTTTTCAAATTAAGTAATATTTCTAAGAGTATTAGTATTTGTTTAATTTTCTGATTCAATATGTTTATTATTACAATGGCTTTGAATTTGGGTTTATGGTTTATCTAATTTAATGTGTCTTATAGATCTAATTGTTTTTTATTTTTTTATTTATTTTTCTTTTTTTTTTATTTATTTATTTTATTTTTTTTATCTACTAAAGTGTGCTTTTAACTTATTACTAAACAAAGATGCGCTCTTGGTACATTTTAAATCTGACGGTAATTTATTCCAGAGTCGAACAGCAGAGACATAGAATTGCCTATTTGAGCATGACAATTTGGTTCGTATACTTATTAGGTTGTTAACTCTTTGTGATGAAGTAAATCTTAAAAAATCATATAAATAGTCTGGCTTTTTAGTAAAGATAATTTTATGTAGGAGGACGAGTATTTTAAAATCTATTAGATGCGCAAAATCAAGGTCGGCAAGCTTCTTCGCATAGTCAGTTACGTGGTCAGTTCTTTTCAGCCCATACACGAACCGAGCAATATTATTAAATGTGACTTTGAGTTTATGTAGGCTAGCTGCATCGCATTTGCCAAAATTTCAATACCGTATAAAAGGATGGGTATCAGTAAGGTTTTTGCGATCATTGTTCTTATTTTAATTGGCAAAAATTGCTGGGTCGGGGAAAGTTGTCGGAGGGCTCCATATGTTTTCCCCACAGCTTTATTTACCTGGTCGTTCCAGGCCAGGGTTCTATTAAACGTTATCCCGAGATTAACGGCCTTGTCAACAAAATCTATAGATTTATTGTCTACTCTAAGTTTAGTAAGATTATCAGTATTCAGGTACTTTTTATACATAACTAAACACTTAGATTTTGACGGATTTATACACAAACCATTTTCCTTAGCCCACACACTAATACGTAACAGATCAGCATTACACATTTCAATACATTCATTTATTGATAAATGGGACGACTAACATACATTTGAACATCATCAGCATACATATGTACTTCACAATTGGACAGGGCACTCGGCAAATCATTAATATAAATAGAGAAAAGGAGAGGTCCTAGTATAGAGCCCTGCGGAACACCACGTGTTACTGACATTAAACTTGAAGTAGCACTCTGGGTTACAACGGCTTGTTTCCTATTTTTTAGGTATGAGGACATTAGTTTAATTGCGGTTTGCGAAAAATAAAACATATTGCTTAGCTTTGTCAATAAAATTTCGTGATTTACCGTGTCGAATGCTTTGCTATAGTCTAGAAGTGTAAGCAGCGTCACATCACTATCATCCATTTTTGCCCGAATGTCCTCAACTACCTTTAAATCGCCGTTGTACAACTCATATTCGCCCTAAAGCCAGATTGCTTTTTGTTCAGAAGCGAATTTGTATTAATGAAGCTATTAATTTGTCTTGCCAATAGTTTTTCAAATACCTTAGATAAGAAAGGTAGTATAGCAATTGGCCTGAACTCGTTGTTTAGTTTTGGAATGGGTATAATTTTTGCCAGTTTCCAATGCTCTGGGAAAGTGGAGGATGTAATGGCAGTATTTATAACGTGTGTTATGTGACCGATTATGTGTGGCAAAATTAGTTTTATGAATTTTGGGCTTGTGTTGTCTAAGCCTATAGCGTTTGATTTAATTTTTAGCATTTCATGCAGGACATCACATTGGTTGACACATACAAATTCAAAACAATTGCTACAGTTGATTAACGGCACACAGTTTACGTACGGATTACTCACAGTTATTGGAACATTTAAGCTAACAAATTTGTTGTTAAGTACATCTACATCTTCGTCATCACATATCACAGATTTTCCTTTTCCAACACCCATATTGCTTAATGTCTTCCAGGTTTCTTTGGTAGATATTCCACTACTAAATTTATTACTAAAGAAATTTCGCTTAGCATTTTAATAGATTCATTAACGTTTCGTCTGTTAGTTTTAAAGAGTCGATAGTAATAGTCCGTCCTGTAACGTTTCCATTTATCGTACGCCTCATCCCTCTTTTTTATTGCACTTTTAATATCATTATTAAACCAAGACTTGAGAGTTGGTTTTGCAATTTTAGTTCTCAGTGGAATAAACTTATTGAAGAGATAATCAACGTTATGCTGCAGCAGGGTTATTTGGGTGTCAACGGATGGGAGGCGGTAAATGCCATCCCAGTCACAAGTGCAGCATGCTTCAAATAGGGATTGTTGGTCAATGTTTTTAAAATCTCTAAACGTAATTGTTTGTTTTGAATATATAAAATGCATATCATAAGTCAGGAAGATGAGGTCATGCTTAGAGAACGCCGGTACAGATAGTTGGTCATATAGTAATATGTTGTCTTTATTATTAACAAATATAACGTCTAGTAGCGTACTTGTATTGCGTGAGTAATGCGTCGGTATCGTCGAGTTTGCTAGTGACAAGCCAAGTGACAGCATTTCATCAGTTAGATGTTGTTCCTTTAGAACATTACTGTTCAAGTCACCTGTTAATATAACGTCAGTATACCTCAGTGTTAAATTCGATAACAAATCTATAAGGCTAGAGTAGTCAATATTCTTGTGTGGTCTATAAATACAACCAACAAGCAGTTTTTTATCACAGATTGAATTAGTAATGTTAATAAAAATATACTCTATTGGACTGTCAACTGGCTGTTTACATACAACTTTACACTTCAGTCTATTTGTGGCAAATATTGCAACTCCCCCTGCGTGACAGACACGATCAGAACGATACAAGTTGTAACCAGGACAGACAATTGACGAATTCTCCAACTCAGGGACAAACCACGTTTCTGAAACACACACAATATCAACATTTGAATTTACAAACATATAGCTAAACTCCTCCATCTTATTACATAGACTCTGACCATTTAAGTGACATATTTTAAGACCAGATTTATGTTTAGTTAAAACCCTTATCATTGCTTGGCTGTTCGATCTGGGTAAATTTATATTGGGAGACATTTAAATTGATAATAAAATCCTACCAATAGCACACCTAAACTGCGTTGATATAGAGAAAGCATCGAAGAGCACATATAAATATTAAAAGCTAAAATTAAGAGATAATAATTACATCTATCATTTGAGAGAGCAGACTTACAAACAACAACCACTAAGTAAAAACTAGGCACGAAAAAGATCCGCTGCTGACGTCGAGCTTTCTGCACACAGTTGAGAGAGCTGTTGTGCACTCTCTATGCAGATTGCTTCTCCTCTCTCCGTAAGCTTAACATGGACAAGAGAGCGACGGCAAAAAACAGCAGTGAGTTGTTTTTGCTTTTTCATTCTTATCGCTTGTTTGAAGATGTTGTAATTTACTTTACTCAGTTGTTCATTTATGTAAATTGGGACCGAACCGCGTGTCTCAATCCCGATCAATTGTAGGTTAAGCTGCTGCTTATTCGTGCGCCTAAACTGACCTGCCGCGCGTAGCAGATTAATTTTATCATGTGTTGTGTCGAACCGCATTAATATTGTGGGGTCAGCAACCGTCGTGGTAGATTGCCTGACCCTAAAAATGTCACGAAGTCGCGGCGCCGGTGTGACACCAAGTGAAAAACAAAGTGTATTAAACATTGTCCGCAGCTGCTCACCCTCTACCACCGGCACGCCATGTAGCCTAAGCTCAGTGGCTACACCTGCGTTGGCCTGGGCGTTGAGCTTGGCCTCCAGGGTGGCCAACTTTGTTTTAAGCAGCTGCGAGTCGGCAACATCTTTCTCCAGTTGTAGCACACGTTGCGTTAGGCCCTGCAAATCAGCATTCATGCTGTCCAGCCTGGCATTAAGCGCAGCTAGAATGCGTTCCTCGCCTTCAAGTACCTTCGCCGCAATCACGCGTTGTCGCTTTGTGATGGGTGCCATGCTGATACGTTTTATTTGTTCGACGGTGTAATTGAGTGATTTTCGTTTGTTATTGAGTGTTCTTCCGTGTCCCTTGTACGCCGTGTACTCTTCGTCGTTCCTATGTGTGAGTGTTTTTGATGTTGTGCTTTGCACTTGCAGTTGTTATTGTTTTTCTTTGCTCCCGCGCAGACAATTTATATGCGAAAATATTTTGTTTGTGCACTTTAGCTTCTAAGTGTAATGTTTTTTATTTTTATTTTTTAATTGCTTATTAGCATAATAAAACTGGTGTTGAACAGTCCTGTTTTATGAATACTAAGACTTTAAATAATATGCGAAAATATTTTGTTTGTGCACTTTAGCTTCTAAGTGTAATGTTTTTTATTTTTATTTTTTAATTGCTTATTAGCATAATAAAACTGGTGTTTAACAGTCCTGTTTTATGAATACTAAGACTTTAAATAATAAACAGAAACTCGGAGCTTGTAAAAACACGACTGCAGGGCTTTGCTTCTCTTCTTCTTTTTTTTTTTTTTTTTTTTTTTTTTTTTTTTTTTTTCAGTCAGTAAAATTTTTATTTCTTTGAAAACTGTGTAAATGCTGTCCAACATTATGTAGATTGAATTCCAGCGCGTTTTTACGTGCTGTTTCAAAAATTTGGATAACTTTTTGCTCAATTCAGAGTGTTCAAAATATGCAACTAAATTTTTTTATGCGTCAAATAAGTCATTCATTACTAAATTTATGTTGTGGCATATACATGCCATCCGCTTACAATTCTTGAATGCGAAATTGACATTTGCACCATTATCCGTGACAATGACGCCTGTTCGTATTTTATCTTTGAGGGAAAATTTATCCAGCATGTTCAAGAAAAATT
This sequence comes from Scaptomyza flava, assembly GCA_030179655.1. Taxonomy (NCBI): domain Eukaryota; kingdom Metazoa; phylum Arthropoda; class Insecta; order Diptera; family Drosophilidae; genus Scaptomyza; species Scaptomyza flava. Next base: position 627,083 of record JARNME010000467.1, on the reverse strand, counting down.
GAAGAACATTTGCTGAGGTCTTCTTATCTTCCGTGAACTCACAATTTCCAAGCACCGCAACGAAAAGCTCAAAGTTATAAATACAATGAACAGTTAAAAAAACTCCGTTTATTATAGTCATCGATCCACATGTCTGTGGTAAATGCCAGCTGACGATCAGACAGTTTTTTTTCCAGCTAAGTCTTTATGACTCCATACACTTTTGGCATTATAGATGATATGATTGTTTTGCGAGAAAAAAGCTAGTCTTCAATATTTTGCTTGCCTTAGTCAGCTCCAATATCAACAAGCTGCTGGGCTAATTGTTTAAATCCGTCTCCTGAAAACACAATTACATCGTTGCATTATTATTCTTCAATCGTAGTTTCAAAAAGATACATATAAAAAAATATAAATACCTTCAGCAATTCTGAAATATCGTAAGTCCTTAGCAATAAGCCCAGGCAGATTCTGTCCAACTTTTTCCTTGACACTTGCTGCTTCAAAAGTTTTATTTGTAGCACTTGGTAGTATAATCTTTGTGCAAGTGTGACGAAGTAAGCTTCCGGTGCCCTTGCGCGACTGGTACATAAACACCTCAGAACATTATTATTATTATTATTATTATTTTTAATTGTATCTTAGAATTAAATTCTATGGTACAATGGTATAGCCAGAGCAACGAAGGCCTTCAGGCTGTTTTTGTTTATGCTATTTTCTTAATTTTAATTCAGTTATTAGTCTTACAAAGTTTTTAATGTTTTTGGGGTTGACCTCTGTAAGGAGTTGGTTAGGGGTAGGGATATTTAGGGATGAGCAAATATTTTTTATAGAGATGCATTGGTTTATGAAGTGTTGGATAGTGAGTGTTGTTTTGCTGCAAAATGGGCAGACTGGCGCGGGCTGTTTTTTAAGTAGATGTTCGTGTGTTAGACTTGTGTGTGTCAGTCTAAAAGTCGTGAATATTATTGCGTCATTCCTGTTGGTTGTTGTTGGTATGTTAATTGGCTGTCTTTTTGGGTTTATTGTTTTGTAGAAGTGATTGTAATTGTTCCAGACTGTTTTTAAAATTTCGTTTGTGTTATGGTTGATATACTTGTTTATATCTTTTTTGTTGTTAGTGTTGTGTAGTGGTAATGGTGCGAGGGAGGCATATTTGGCTGCTCTATCCGCTTGCTCATTTCCTCTTATCCCTGCGTGACCTGGTGTCCACAGCAGTTTTATCTTTTGTGGTTTGAAGTAATAATTTCCCGTATTTTTTGTGCTGTGGGCTCGTGGTTGTTGACGTTTCGTATAGCAAGAAGAGTCGAGAGCGAGTCCGAGCATATGATGTGCTTCTTCCGTTTAATTGTGCTTGCCAGCTCGGCCGCTGTTAGTATAGCCTCCGCTTCTGCAGTGAAGATTGAAGTATATGTTGGTGTGATAGCTGCCTTCAATATGATATTTTGCTCGTTAACCACGCTAAAGGCAGTGACATTTCCGTTTTTGAGCCATCTGTGTAGATGAAGTTCCATCCGGAGTGTTCGCTTCTAATTTTGTTGAAGTAGAGTTGGTATGTTTCATTGGATGTCGTGTCTTTTTGGTACTTTGCTAGCTGTAAAATGACGGATTCGTTGCTGAAGAACCATGGTGGGAGTTTTTCTTTATGCATTTTTTTTGGCTGAATGAGTATGTCAAGTTCTCTTGCTTTATCAATAATTAGCTGCAGGCTCGATGTCTTTCGCGATCTCGTTTTACGTTTGAGTTGGTTAACTAGTGTTCCGTGTAAAGATGAGTCGGGTGTGTTAGTGATTCTGTAGATTTGTTTGCGAATGCTCCATTGGAATCTGGTCGTTAGATCAGGTAGTCCAGCTTCTGCAAGCATGTTGTAGACTGGGGTGGTTCTAAATGCACCTAGGGAAAGGCGGATGGACGTGTGATAGGGGGTGGATAATTTTTTCATATTGGATTTGTTTGTTTTGCCGTATATACAGAGGCCGTAGTCGATTTTTGATAGTATTATTGATTTTGAAATATTTACAAGAGATGTTGTGTTACACTTTCGATTTTTGCTGCTTAAACATTTTAGTATATTTAACCTAGAGTTTATTGATTTTATTAAAGTTTTAATGTGTTCGTTCCAAGAGAGTTTTGAGTCAAAAACTAATCCTAATAATTTAAGCTGTTGTACGTTTGGTATGCTAGTGTTATTAACTACTATTTCTATGTTTGCACAATTGTGTTTCCTACATATATGTAAGTGGGATGATTTTTCAGTTGAAATTTTTGTTCCAGAGAAGTTGCACCATTGATTATTTTGTAAAAGAGATTATTAAGTTTGTTAACATAACCCGGTTTTGGTTCGAAGATAAGGCAGAGATCATCGGCGTACATTGTATGTGTACAAAATTTTTCTTCTTGAATAATCATACTTAATTTATTAAATGCTATAAGGAACAATGTTACTGATAATGGTGAACCCTGTGGGATGCCGTTATATAGTTGCTTTTCGTTTGAGAGTGTGTTGCTTACTTTAACACGGATTTTTCGGTTGCTGAGGTAGCTTCGTATATAGTTTATTATTTTTGGCCCAAATTTCCAATCACGCAGTTGCTGCAAGATGCAATGCACTCCTACTCTGTCAAAGGCTTTTTCCATGTCTATTGACAATATCGATATATGGGTTCTTGTAGAGAGTTTGTTGCAAGTATAATTATCTAATATTAAAAGGGGTTCTATGGTGCTTTATTTGGTTTATACGCGTACTGGTAGGGGGAGAGGAGATTCTCTTGACTGAGCATCCACATTATTCTTTTCGATATTATTTTTTCTAGTGTCTTGGATATGCAGGGTAGTAGTGATATTGGGCGGTAGCTTTTTAAAAGATGTTTTGGTTTATTAGGTTTGTTGATTGGAATTATTGTGGCAATTTTCCATTGCTGGGGAATGATGCTAGTGTCTAGTATTCTATTGTATAGCTCTAAAAGCTTATTGATTGCTATGGCGGGGAGTTTTTTTTAGTATTTTATAGCTTATGTTGTCGTTTCCGGGAGTTATTCCCTTGAGGCTGTTGAGACATGATTGGAGCTCAATTAGTGTAATGGGAGTTTCAATGGTTTTAGCTCTGTTTCTTGGGGAGTATGTTGTAGGTGGGTGAGCAAGTTGGCGGTCTTTGTTTAGCTGAAAGAGGGGGGGGAAATTTGAATCTTTTGAATATTCAGACCATTGTTTGGCGAATGCGTTGGCAATTATAATTGGGTCGCAACTGTTTCCTGAATCTGTTTCTATTGCATGTATGCGCGTATTTTTTCTAACTCCTGTGATTATATGTACTTTTTCCCATAGTGTTTTTGTGGTGGTGTTAGAGTTTATGTCCTGTGTAAATTCGGCAAATTTAATTTTTTTTTCTCTTTTGGCAATAAATTTAAATTTGGCGTTAGCTTTTTTGTAGTTCAGTAAGTTTTCTGTGCTTAAATGTTTTCTGAGATTGTTGAGGCATTTGATTTTTTCCCTTCTCAATGATTCTAGTTCAGAGCTCCACCAATAGGTTAAGTTGTGTCTGTTTTTATTTGGGTTTATTGTTGGTATAGCATTATTTGCACTTGCTTTGATGATTTTTAAGAATTGTGCTGCTGATTTGTTTGTGTTGCTTGTGATGTGTATTTTGTGTGTTAGTTCGTGCATATTTGATTGAAAGAGTTCCCAGTTAGCTAAGTGAATTTTGTATTTATGTATTTTATGTGTTGAGTGAGTGTATGATTTTGGGAATAGCTCTATGTTTATAGGATAGTGGTCGCTTCCATACAGGTCATCGCATGTTGACCAAGATGCGTTTAAATTGAGTGGTGGGGAGCAGATGGATAGATCGACATGAGTAAAAGTGTTATGCGTGGAATAGTGTGTGGGGTCACCGTTGTTTAAAACAATAAGATTGCTATTTTGGATAAATTTAGCTGTTATGTTACCTCTTTTATTGTTAGAAGATGATCCCCAAAGTGAGTGCCAGGCATTGAAATCGCCTAGTGCCAGAACTGGTTTATTGAAGCTATTAATGAGATCGTGCAGTTCCTGCTCGACAAATGTGTCAGTTGGTGATATATAGATGCTGATTATTACAAACGGGGTTTTGGTCTGTATTTCAGCAGCTATTGCTAAAATATTTGATTGACAGTTTAGTATTCTATGTTGAATAGATTTGGATATAAGAAGAGCTACTCCTCTGTTGGCTTTGGGGGCTAAAATATCGATATCGTTTTTTTATAAAGTAAGAATTGGCTTGGTGTGTGACTTGTTGTGTCATTGTTAGTGAGATGGGTTTCTTGGAGGGCTAGTATTTGTGGTCTGTATTTCTTTGTTAGAAGGGAGAGATTATAATATTTGTCTTTATATCCATTGATATTCCATTGTATTATATTGAGTGTCATTGTGTTAGTAAATAAGTTGTTTGATTTGTTTTGGTATTGTGTTTTTAATAATCTCTCCTTCTCATCAGCTCTCCCCTAGTTCCGCGATAGCGCGCGCTAATGCGTAGATCATTAGAGACGATCGCGAGAGCGAGGGGGAAGCTAGAAGAGGTAGGTAGAGGCTTGATTTTATCACAACTCAACGTCTTCTCTCATACTGTCCGTATCAGAGACCGTTGAGTTGTTTTTGTTGTGTGTTTTAGTTGTGTTTAGTTCGGTTTCCATTTGTTCGTCATATTCTGAGTCGCTTGTTGTTATGTTTACTACATTTATTGAGTGGTCTGTTATCTTTTGTGAGTGCATTTTAGTCTTGGTTGAGTTTTTTTCTTTTGTTGCTTTTGAGTAGTCTGTGCTTGTGATGTCGTATGTTTTATCTTGTGTGTTTTTCAAATTCGTATTGTCTTTGAAGCTGTTTATGATTCTTGAGGTGGACGGTAAGTTTTGTGTCTCGGTTATTTTTGGTGTTACAGTTATAGCGGTTGTATCGGAGTAAGTTTTTTTTGTGATTGGTAGTTGTTGTTGTGGTTGCTGTTTGTAATATTTAGTTTTTGCTTCGTACATAGTACATTTTTCTTTTGTTTTTATTTTTAATATTTCTTGTGCGTCAATGTATTTTGGACAGTCTCTGCTGCTAGCAGCATGCTCTCCCTTGCAGTTTATGCAGTATTTACGAGTGCACGGCGAGGGGAGGTGGGCTGGAAGGCCGCATGGATCGCAAGTGGTATTGTTTTTGCAATGCTTGGCTGTGTGTCCTAGAACTTGGCAGTTTTTGCAACGCATGGGATTAGGAATATATTCGTTTACTCGAGCGAGGTACCACGATATTTGGATTTTTTGGGGAAGGTTAAATAAGTTAAAGGTGAGCTGAACTACACCGGTCGGAACGCTTTTGCCGTTAATTTGCTTGGTATATTTGTATGCTTCCACAACTCCCTGCGATTTGAGTTCTTGTAGTATTTCCTCATTTGAGACGTTGTTGAGGTACGGAGCATACACTGTACCTTTGCTGTGATTGAGATTGTTATGGTATTGGGTTTGGATTTTGCAAATGCCAGGAAGCTCCTTGGCAGCTATGAACTTCTCTGCTATTATTGAATTTTCGACAAAGATAAGCAGTTTGCCGTCTCGCAATTGGTTAATTTTCAAAATTTTTATGCTGATTAGCTTGATTGCTCGTTCAACTGCGAAGCATGAGTATGATGTGAGGGGTTTTTCTGAATCAGTGGCTGACATAACTAAATATTTTGGATTGGGTGATTTAGGCGTTGGAAGTTCTGGGAAGGCCTCTGACAGAGGAGAGGGCTTTTTTCTTTTGGTCTTGGGGCTGTCGCTGAGCGTGGCAAAGCGATTAGCCCCTTGGTTATAGTGCCCAGGAGGCATGTGTATGCTTTTTAAACTTACTGTCGAATGTTTTTTTTTTTTTTTTTGAGAGAGAGAGAGATGAAAAAAGAAGGGGCGCTTGAAAGTAGATAAGCTTTAAGCTGTGAGCTTGACTGCGATTAACTGCGGAGACACAACCGATCGGTTCGAAGTTTAGTCGACGACTGCAGAACATTATTCACAGCACGCAAGTTCTTCGACTTTCCCTTCAAATTCTACTCACTTAAAATGCTTCCACACTTCACTTTTACTTTTTGCTGGTGCTATCGATTTATAGCGTTAATCTTTTTTATTTAAAGCTTCTTTAATTTCATATTTGCGTTCCATGTTCATTTTGCACGTGCTTTAATAACAGATCATGGTACAAAGTGGGGATGCATAAGAAATATCGATGCATCATATGAGTAATATTTTTCTCACGATGGATCGATAATTAAGAAAATTATTTTTTAATTCGTTACATCGACATTTTTTGGGCAACTTTTGCCTATTACTTTGTGTAATACCGGATTTCACGTGATGTGCGTGACTAAACTACAACTCACGTGAATCATGTTGCGTGATTATGAAATTAAAAACACTCACGCACATGCGTGATCATGCACTGTCTCGGCGAAAAACATGTCACGCGCCCATCTCTACTTCTGGAGTATCTCAGGGAAGTCATCTTGGTCTTTTAAACTTCATCTATTTATAAAAGATTTTCTCTCTGTTTTATCACATTCTCGCATTGTCATGTACGCAGCCGATGTAAAACTTATTTTCTCCTACTGTCATTCTCTGAATCACACTTGCTAACAAGATGATTTAAATTCAATGCAACTTTGGTGTAAGACTAATCAGTTGCTTCTCAATTGTTCTAAATGTATGTTTATGACTTTAAGCCGAAATAGCCCTTTCTTTACCAGCTACTCAATTGACAATACCCCGTTGCAACGTATTTTCACAGTCAAGGACCTTGGTGTTATTTTTGACTCCAAACTCTCATTCGGTCTTCATATTTTTGCTATTGTTAATGAGGTCAAAGGTGTTCTTGATTTCATTAAACGTTGGACTAAAGAGTTTAACGATCCTTACGTTACGAAAACTGTGTTCACTTCCCTTGTCCGCCCTATCCTAGAGTACTGCTCTTGTATATGGAGCACCCAGTATAGAAATAACCAGGATCGTATCAAATCTGTTCAGAATAAGTTTCTGCCTTTTTGCCTTACGAGGCTTAAATTGGGATAGTAATCTTCGATTGCCTTCATATTTCAGTAGACTTCTTCTCCTTTACCTCCCGTCGTTGAACAATCGCAATATAGTCCTTGGTTTTGCCTTCCTGCACAAGTTGATTGCTGGCGATATAGATTCTTATTATACCCTTCACAGGGTATATTGACTTTGTCATGAATCTGTAACGTCTTAAAGGAATGATGGGAGACCCCATAAACCATATATCAAAATGTTCAGGACGAGCTCAGGAATTGATTTCCGTCCGTCCGTCCGTCTGTCCGTTTGTCCGCCTGTCCGTCTGTCAGCTCGTTCTGCCATACGCTCCATGACCGCCAACTTGCGCTCCTCTATTTCAATGAGCTTGTCAATTTTGTCTACTCGTCGTCGCTTTTTATGTAAAGGCGTCTCTGTTATTGAGGTGTCCGTTTCTATTGAGCTGCTGTGGTCCTCTTCGATTAGGTGGGAGAAGTCTGCAAAATTTTGATTATTATCACAATATTGTTTTGATGCAAAGTATCACATGTGCTATCAATTGGACTGGAGTGTGGAGCACACTCGCCAAATTATCATAATACTCCCAGGTTGAGGAAGTGCCACCTGATGCTCCCACTTTAGCACGTTCAGATCTATAACTTTATATTAATAATAATATAAATGAGTTTTTGGGAGGATACTTTTTTTATTTCAAACTGACCTGTACTTTTTCATAACATTCTCTAATTTGTTTTTAATCTAAAAGTAAGATGGTCCAAATTCTTTCATTTTTCCCTCGATTTCCTTATGTATGTGTGAGTGTTTGCGTGCTCCACGAAATCCGTCAACGTTTTCCTGCCATAACTCAATAAACGTGTGTGTGGCAGCAGTTGACCACACAAATCTCCTATCCGAACCAATAATTTGGTTGAAATGAGTTCAAAATATATTATAGTACTTACAGCACTTAGGCCGGCCGCACACCGGAACCAACAAAACGTCTTTAGACGCATTTTTGTGTCAAATCGAACATGAATACAATTATGGCCGGTCGCACACCAAAACCGACAAACAAAAACACATAATATTATTAGTACGTATTTTGTCGGACCAACAAACCCCAACAAAAAACGTTTTGTTGGTTCCGGTGTGCGGCCGGCCTTACCATTTTTTTTTTTTTTTTTTTTTTTTTGAAATATTAGTTATCGAGTGATAATTTATATTTTTACACTAGCACCAGTGGTGACAGTTCAAGAATATAACCGATTATATACTTAAATGGGGAGCACTTTTGAGTAAACCGAATTTATATCGAGTATAAGCAACTTCATCCAAACTTAACTCAACTTTTTGTCACCACTACTTTTTGTATGGGAAAAAATCTGCTTGTTGCCCTTAACGCAATAACTCAAAAAAGCAGTGCTACTGTAAACACCACATTACTCTCCTGGACCTGAAAATTATACCTAGTTGTCTTCTTAATGAGTGTAATGCTTCTCTTCTTCGCCCATTGCTTGAGCTTTTTAATCTTTCCCTTGAATCTTCTGTCTTTCCATCTTATTGGAAAGAATCTTTTATAATCCTTCTTCACAAAAAAAGTGGGAAGTCCAATATTGAAAATTATAGAGGCATTGCAAAATTGTCCGCTATCCCTAAATTATTTGAAAAAATGATCAATTCCGCTTCGTAAAAGATCGGTCAACCATGACCAGTGTATTAGAATTCACAACTTTATTAAATAATGCTTTCCTCTCGAAAATGCAAACTGACGTCATTTCCACTGACTTCAGTTAAGCTTTCGACTCTGTACACCATGACCTATTACTTCTCAAGCTTGTCCGTATTGGCTTCACTCCCTCGATACTATCTTGAATATCTTTTTATGCTTGATACCGAAGGTAAAGAGTATATTGGGTTTGTGCAATGTCCGTCATGGTGTCTGTCCGTCTGTATGAACGCAACTTTTTTCCACACCCTTCAAGCTAGAGACTTGAAACTTTCCAATTCTCTTTATCTGTGGGATAGTAAATTAAAGTGTCCAGATGGGGGTTCTACGATAACTGGGGGGCTCGCAAATCGATAAATTCGATAACTCAAAACCGATAAATCCACATATTTCGCACATCCTGACAGCTAGAACTACCAAATTTGGTGAGAAGATAGCTACTAGCAACCCCCAAAAAACTGCATCAAAAATTTTGGAGCCCCACCTACCCATTCCACCCCCAGCCCCCCCGCATTTTAAAGTCAAAAAAGCCTATATCTCCCACAGTTTTTGAGCTATAGCCACAAAATTTGGTGCCAAGATAGGTGATGATGACCCCCAAAAACTGCATCCAAAGTTTGGATGCCACGCTCACCAATACCGCACTAGCCACCCCCATCTGCCCCAACGCTTCGTCAAAAACGGGAATGCGTGTATCTTCCAGAGTAGTGGAGCTAGAGCCTCCATATGTGGTAGTCGGTAGTCGGTTGCGTCCGACTGCAACGTTTCCACTTGTTATTTAAAGGGTAGGACACAAGGAGTCCTCCTAAGATTCCTCGAAACAAGTAATTGTTACTTTTGGATAGAGATGGGCGCGTGAGTAATTTTTCGCTCACGTCACGCACGCTCACGCAATTTAAAAGGCGCGTGATTCACGCTCATGCAGCTAGGAATTTTGAGAAAATCACGTGACTCTCGCATGATTCACGCATATTTTCAATTGATTAAAATAAAACTAATTGAAATAAGAAAAACAAAGTAATGAAATTTCACATATTTATACCCTTCATATGTGCAACGGGGTATATTGACTTTGTCATGAATCTGTAACGCTTTAAAGGAATGATGGGAGACCCCATAAACTATATATCAAAATGATCAGGACGAGCTCAGGAATTGATTTCCGTCCGTCCGTCCGTCTGTCCGTCTGTCTGTTTCAACACGATTTCCGGCAAAACTGCTGAACCGATCTTCATCCCGATCGGAGCATTCTACGACATAGCCACCATACAAATTTACCATATCAACACGAATTCCGGCCAAACTGCTGAACCGATCTTGATGAAACTATCACAGATTGCTTAGATCATGTCGGGTTTGTTTACTATGAAATTTCCTTCCGTTCGGAGCATTCTACGACATATTTTCAAGCAAATTTTCAAGCAAGTTGAAATCAATATTTTCTATTAATCTACATTGATTTCTTTCAGTCAGTAAAATTTTTATTTCTTTGAAAACTGTGTAAATGCTGTCCAACATTATGTAGGTTGAATTCCAGCGCGTTTTTACGTGCTGTTTCAAAGATTTGGATAACTTTTTGTTCAATTCAGAGTGTTCAAAATATGCAACTAAATTTTTTTATGCGTCAAATAAGTCATTCATTACTAAATTTATGTTGTGGCATATACATGCCATCCGCTTACAATTCTTGAATGCGAAATTGACATTTGCACCATTATCCGTGACAATGACGCCTGTTCGTATTTTATCTTTGAGGGAAAATTTATCCAGCATGTTCAAGAAAAATTGAAGAACATTTGCTGAGGTCTTCTTATCTTCCGTGAACTCACAATTTCCAAGCACCGCAACGAAAAGCTCAAAGTTATAAATACAATGAACAGTTAAAAAAACTCCGTTTATTATAGTCATCGATCCACATGTCTGTGGTAAATGCCAGCTGACGATCAGACAGTTTTTTTTTCCAGCTAAGTCTTTATGACTCCATACACTTTTGGCATTATAGATGATATGATTGTTTTGCGAGAAAAAAGCTAGTCTTCAATATTTTGCTTGCCTTAGTCAGCTCCAATATCAACAAGCTGCTGGGCTAATTGTTTAAATCCGTCTCCTGAAAACACAATTACATCGTTGCATTATTATTCTTCAATCGTAGTTTCAAAAAGATACATATAAAAAAATATAAATACCTTCTGCAATTCTGAAATATCGTAAGTCCTTAGCAATAAGCCCAGGCAGATTCTGTCCAACTTTTTCCTTGACACTTGCTGCTTCAAAAGTTTTATTTGTAGCACTTGGTAGTATAATCTTTGTGCAAGTGTGACGAAGTAAGCTTCCGGTGCCCTTGCGCGACTGGTACATAAACACCTCAGAACATTTTTCACAGCACGCAAGTTCTTCGGCTTTCCCTTCAAATTCTACTCACTTAAAATGCTTCCACACTTCACTTTTACTTTTTGCTGGTGCTATCGATTTATAGCGTTAATCTTTTTTATTTAAAGCTTCTTTAATTTCATATTTGCGTTCCATGTTCATTTTGCACGTGCTTTAATAACAGATCATGGTACAAAGTGGGGATGCATAAGAAATATCGATGCATCATATGAGTAATATTTTTCTCACGATGGATCGATAATTAAGAAAATTATTTTTTAATTCGTTACATCGACATTTTTTGGGCAACTTTTGCCTATTACTTTGTGTAATACCGGATTTCACGTGATGTGCGTGACTAAACTACAACTCACGTGAATCATGTTGCGTGATTATGAAATTAAAAACACTCACGCACATGCGTGATCATGCACTGTCTCGGCGAAAAACATGTCACGCGCCCATCTCTACTTCTGGAGTATCTCAGGGAAGTCATCTTGGTCTTTTAAACTTCATCTATTTATAAAAGATTTTCTCTCTGTTTTATCACATTCTCGCATTGTCATGTACGCAGCCGATGTAAAACTTATTTTCTCCTACTGTCATTCTCTGAATCACACTTGCTAACAAGATGATTTAAATTCAAAGCAACTTTGGTGTAAGACTAATCAGTTGCTTCTCAATTGTTCTAAATGTATGTTTATGACTTTAAGCCGAAATAGCCCTTTCTTTACCAGCTACTCAATTGACAATACCCCGTTGCAACGTATTTTCACAGTCAAGGACCTTGGTGTTATTTTTGACTCCAAACTCTCATTCGGTCTTCATATTTCTACTATTGTTAATGAGGTCAAAGGTGTTCTTGGTTTCATTAAACGTTGGACTAAAGAGTTTAACGATCCTTACGTTACGAAAACTGTGTTCACTTCCCTTGTCCGCCCTATCCTAGAGTACTGCTCTTGTATATGGAGCACCCAGTATAGAAATAACCAGGATCGTATCAAATCTGTTCAGAATAAGTTTCTGCCTTTTTGCCTTACGAGGCTTAAATTGGGATAGTAATTTTCGATTGCCTTCATATTTCAGTAGGCTTCTTCTCCTTAACCTCCCGTCGTTGAACAATCGCAATATAGTCCTTGGTTTTGCCTTCCTGCACAAGTTGATTGCTGGCGATATAGATTCTTATTATACCCTTCACAGGGTATGTTGACTTTGTCATGAATCTGTAACGCCTTAAAGGAATGATGGGAGACCTCATAAACCATATATCAAAATGTTCAGGACGAGCTCAGGAATTGATTTCCGTCCGTCCGTCCGTCTGTCCGTTTGTCCGTCTTTCCGTCTGTCTGTTTCAACACGATTTCCGGCCAAACTGCTGAACCGATCTTGATGAAACTTTCACATATTGCTTAGATCATGTCGGGTTTGTTTACTATGAAATTTCATCCCGATCGGAGCATTCTACGACATAGCCACCAAACAAATTTACCATATCAACACGATTTCCGGCCAAACTGCTGAACCGATCTTGATGAAACTTTCACAGATTGCTTAGATAAAGTCGGATTTGTTCACTATGAAATTTAATTTCGATCGTTTTACCATATCGTACTATCAATTGTTGTCTCTGTCGTGCACTTTCAAGTACCTACATGTCAATATGTTTTTTTTGTCTCACACAAACAAGTAAATTACGCTCAAGAGTAAAAATATTAGTGAAAAATTACCAACAACAATTTGGGTATAATAGTCTTGGCATAGCCAAAATTAATTATGCTCCACTATGTTTTTTTTAAGGTCATCTCCATTTCTCTATTCCTTCCAGACCTACTAGAAACATTAACTCGTTATTCGTGCACAACACGCTATGCACAATCCATTTCGTATTTTAAGCGTTAGATTTAATATCATTTGCCACGTGTTCTCTATTGAGACCTCTCTCTCTCTCTCTTTAACCCAATCATTGCTTTCAGTATATTTTCAGAAAGCTAATAACCGCTCTCAACTATGAAACAGGGCATAGCTTGCTGGACTGGCTAAATTATTTTCCTCCATCGTGTTATTTATTTCCCTTTAACCTATTATTATTTTATACACTTTTCTAATTTATATATATGTTTATTATAAAATATTTTTTATTCCATCTTTTTTTTTAAACTTTTATGTTTAGTTATTACTTAAAAAAAATTTTTTTTTTCTATTTTCTACTAACATCTCTGTTTTAATTATAGAGTCTTATAATGTCACTGACAATTTAGACTGTGGAAAGGGGTATAGCTGGCCGGACTGGCATATAAAACACCCCCATCGGTTTAATTTAATTTAAATTAATACAAACGTAATTTAATTTTTATTTAAATATTTCTTTTTTTTTTTTATTACTATTTTATTAAGGTATACGGAGTAAGCTAGAAACCTCTTTGTGTTCTTGGTTTCTCTTCATTTAGCCCTTATGGGAATATTAGCTGTAGCAATATAAATAACAATAACAATAACTTATTTACAAATACAATAACAAAAATACAAAATAACAAATGCAATGATGTGTCAGCTTCTGACCGTCATCAATGGAGATCGAGCTATGAGATCTTGTGGTTTTCGTCTATTGAGCCTCCTTGATGGTCGAGATCTGGTAAGACTGTTTGCCAGCCGATTTCTATGTCGGCCCAGTCTATCATTATAGCGGCTCGAATGCTGATGAATTTCGTCGAAGACCGTGGACAGTTTTAGGTCTCTTTGCAGCGTGGGTTTCCGCACGACCCAACCGCAACCGGTGATGATCCTTGCAATCCTATTTCGGTCGACTTGAGTTCTACAAATTTGGCTGTCGCAGGCCAGGCCCCAGATTTGGCAGCCGTATTTACATATTGGTGATATAATTTGCTTGTAAATTGTCACTTTGTTGGACAGTGACAATTTACTGCGCGAGCAGAGAAGCCAGTATTGTTTTTTCACCGCAGCACGCATGCGCGTTCTTATGGCAGTCACTTGCTTAGCGAAGGTGAGCCTGCGATCAAGGGTGACTCCAAGATATTTCGCAGCATTCGACTGTGGAACAGGGGCCCCTCCACAAGCACGGACAGTGGCGTTCTCCGCCAAAGAGTAAAGCAAACGTTAAACGATTTTTTGCTATTGATGCTGATGTTCCAGCGTCATGCCCAATCCGAAAACTTAGAAGCATAGTCCTGGATGCCGTCAGCTGCATCGTGTGTAGGTGACGCACACGTCATCGGCAAATGTGGCAAGAATAGATGTCCCGTACAAGCTTTCATCTGGCTGCGGCATGTGGTGGCTATACAGGCAATATAGCAGGGGGCCACGGACACTACCCTGTCGTACTCCAGCTGCCACATCATTGTCAGTAGAGAGTGCCGAGTGAAACCAGACCACAAATCGTCTTCCCTCAAGATACGACCTTAGAAGGCCAAAATATGGCGCAGGCAGCGTTTGCTTGATTTTAAGCAGGATTCCGGTGTGCCACACTCTATCAAAGGCTTCCCAAATATCCAAAAAGAGGGCGTTACAATACTCCTTACTATCGTACTCAGTCAGAATTTGCTCGACAACCCGCTGTAACTGCTCAACAGTGCAGTGGCTAGCACGGAATCCGAACAGGTGCTCAGGAATAATCCCTTTAGGTTCCATGATCCTGACCATCCGGGCGGCAATGTTTTTCTCAAACACCATGGAGATGGAAGGGAGAAAGCTAATCGGCCAATATGAAGCGGGTTCCCTTTCTGACTTGCCAGGTTTGTGGATCATGGAGATTATCCCGAGTTTCCACTGAGGAGAAAAGTATTGCAACCGAACAATGGCGTTGAACACCAACGCAATGAAGAGGATCGCTCGACTTGGCAGTGCCTTTAAAGTGGCATTGCAGATGGCGTTATGGCCTGGTGCCTTTTTGACATTCTGGCTTGCAATGACATCAGCTATCTCACTAAGGTGGCTTGATAGGTAATTCCATTTGAAGCGCTTGAGTCAGCTGGTCGTGTGTCTCTTCAATCTGCTGGAGACTGGCAAGATTGAACGGCTGAAAGCATTCAGTGAGGTGTGCAGCAAACACATCAGCTTGATTCTGGTCAGTTCGACACCATGTCCCGTTAATGTCTGCCAGTGGCGCTTACTTGCGCAACGCCTTTTAATAGCGCAAGTTGCCTTCCAAAGCAAGTGCGTCGCTTCGCTTTTGAATACAGTATTGGTTAGCCTTTCAACAAACCATGCCCATTTATGTTCCACCAAATCGCGACGGAGCCTATTCAAGTCTGCTCTGTCCAATGGGTGGCGAGACCTCATCCACCTAGCGCGTAAGCGCCTCTTCTCCGCGATGAGCAGGTGAATCTCACGGGTTATCGGGATTCTATCTGCAGGGGGCCTCCGAGATGGGGTGCGAGTAGCCTGTCTAGCTGCTGTCTTGATTTCAAAGGTAAACAATTCGATAGCATCATCTATGTCCTTCCCAGTGTTGATAACCGTGTTGAGGTTCAGTGAAAACCCACGGTGCTCTTGAAAGCATTCCAGGCTAGTGCGTTTGGTGATTAGCCGCTCCATCCTAGGGTAAGCTTTAGCTGCCGCATCCAGCGTAATTAGAAGAGGTTGGTGGTCAGAGCTGAGCTCAACAACCGGCCCTATGTCAGCATGCATGCCCAGGACACCCCTTGTCAGCGCAAAATCGATATAGCCTGGTGAGCCTCTACTGCTATGCGGGTACTTCGTTGGGCCACCAGTTGCTAGCGAGTTCACCCCTTAATTGAAGACGAGATTTGCTAGCACATGTCCTCTTTGGTTGCACCTCCCCACTCCCCAAAGCCAGTAGGAAACATTCCAGTCGCCTGCAACGATGAACTTGGAATGATGCTGTTCAAAAATTGCACCAAATTCATCCGTTGTTCATATAAACCTCGGGGGACAGTAGACTGCTCCAAAGTTGATTGTGCCGAGTTCAGGTTCGATGACTGCTGACGCAAGTTGCACCTTGTCCCTGGCTATTGGTATTAGCGGGAAGTGTACTAGGCGCGATCTGATCAGAATCGCTGCATCGCCTGGCGTTGCCAGCGGTCGGATCATTTGCAGGATAGGCCTCAAACCCGAATAATTTGGGTGCCTTTGACCACTTACAGTGTGTCTCGCTCAGCAGCAACAAAAAATTATTACGGGCACGCAAAAACACAGCCGTCACCAACGACAGTTAATGTTCATCAGAACTTTATGTAGTTGCGTATATCTTTCACGTTTTTAAAACAAGAATAACAAAATCTGGTGGCTATGCTGTTAGTGACATCTTCCAAAGATTTGTATCCCAAATAGTGATGCTATTTTGGCCCATTTCGCCCAGAAGCCCCATGTTGTGGTAGGGTGGCGCTACTATTTTTACTTGTTGCTCGTTTCACAATGTATTTCGAATTGATTTTGTGATACATGTTGCAGATGAAACAAAGTGATTATCATACACGAAATGGAACAAATGTTTCAGGAGTTAGCATTGCATTGAGAGCCGCGGAAAGAAAGAGCGGCAGTTCATGTTTGTTTTTGCCTACTTTTAGTTATGAACATACGGCCCCCCTTGCAGTATTGCAAGGCACTATGCTGGTCATGCCCGGCTGAAACCAGCGATCATCTGCGAGCAAAATGTTGCTCATATTGGCGCGAAAACTTTCTGCGATTGGTTCGCTCGGTGTGCGGACTCTGTAAGCATCAATTGGAGAGTGACTTCGTTTTGAAAATCGGAGCACCGCGACTAAAGCATTGCCGTGCATGCCCCCTCAGAACCATCACGGGTGACGGAAAGGCCAAAAGCCGTTGCCAGTGACGTGTCGATTTAGCTTAAGGGACAGCGCGGGTCGACCACTGCCCGGGTCTAGAATAGAACTCCAGGACAAACTCGGCAACGGAATGAGATAATTCATCTTTTTCGTCTGTCCTCAACTGCGCGTAGATTACCTTTTCGGGGAGCCATTTTCTTTCCTGGTAGGTAGCTAAATGATAAATATAGTGCATTCAGAACAAGTTGGATATATACTGGTATACTGGAATGAGCGGACGAGCACAAACGAATTTGGAGTTCACGGAATTGTTAAGAAGAAGAAATATTTGGATTTTGTGCTTGAACAATTGGTTCATTAGGAAGGAGAACAAGCTTAGCTACGGGTCTCTTAACTGCACCGCGTGAAGTCAGAATATCGAAGACACAGACATTCTTGTCAGAGCCTAAGCAAGTTTGTTGAACGTGAGCTAGCCGTCACTCATTGGCTGGGATGTGATCTTCCTTGATAATGACCATGTCCCCTGGTTGCAGATTTACTTACTACGATTGTTACTTGACCCTTTTATGCAGCTCCTTTAGGTACTCTTCCTTCCAACGGAAAAAAAATTTGCTGGTTGAGAGCCTTGAGGCGTTGCCACCTGTTCAAAATGGACATGGCACTCACCTTGATTTCGGGTTCACATACGGGCAAAAGCGGCGCTCCCATCATAAAGTGGCCAGACCTAAGGCCTAATAAGTCAGTCGGATCTTCTGACATGGGGAAAATGGGACTCGAATTAAGACATGTTTCAACTTAAGAGAGCAGCGCTGATAGCTCTTCAAACGCGTATTTAAAAGACGAAGTGGACTAGTAGAAAAGGGCTCTAAAGCTCGTTACACCAGCTTCCCACAAGCCACACATATTATGTGCACTTGGTGGGTTGAACCGCCACGATAGCCTTATATTTATTTATGCATATTTATTTATTAGCATTTTCCTAGCACTACAAGTATCTTAACTTTTATTTTAATGCACTAATCACAATATTTAATCATTAACTTAGTATCATATATTACGTATTTTAGCTTATCCCATTCTTAATTATTCAAACACAAATTTTATTTTTCAAATTAAGTAATATATCTAAGAGTATTATTATTTGTATAATTTTAAGATTTAATACATATTCTATTACATTAGCTTAAAGTTTATTATTTTGCCAATTTAATGTGTCTTACAAATCATATCGTTTTGTTTATTTTATCTGATTTTGTCGGCTATGAATGGAGAGAATGCATTTTCGTGTAGCCTCGAGTAATTCGCGATCAAGAACCTTGGAAGCTCCAACAAACGTTTTACCGTTGTCCGAAATATTTGCTTGGGACATCCACGTCGTGCAGCAAATCGAATAAATGCTGCGAGGAAATTTTCAGACGTTAAATTTGATGTGGCTTTCAGATGAATAGCCTGAGTGGTGAATCATACAAAAACGAAAACATAGCCCTTAGAAATTTGACAAACTCGGCCAGTAAAACTTTTGATGCCAAATGGTCCGGCAAAGTCGACATCCCTGTGTTTAAGGTGGTTCTTTCTGCGGGTAAATCACCCATGATTTGGGTTTGGAGTCGCTTTTTGTAGACGACACAAATTATACAGTACCTTATTGTTGCCTTAATTAGGACCTTGACCTTTGGATTCCAAAACCTGCATTGGATAAGACTCAGCATTAGCTGATTACCTTCATCGAGCGAAATGCGATGGGTGAAGGAAACCAGAAGACGGGAAAAGAGCATGAGTATGGGATTCAAATGGGGTGCCGTTCATCGTAGCAAAGTTCTCGGATGCTCTAGCTCGGCTGCACGCTCTTATGAGTCTATTTTGGTCCATGAACCGGTTAAGGTTGATTACTTGGCTGGACTTAGGGAGTGGCTACTTTTTAAGCAAGGAGGAAATCATGAGCTTGATGAGTCTTTCTTAGACTTCAGATAGCTCTTTACTGCGGAGCTCGTACGGACCGTTTTCAGATCCCGTTCGACAGCGGATAACAAAACGATGCACATAGGCCATCACACTTAACGCTCTGTTGAAATCGGAGAAACGCTCGAGAACGTCGATAGAGGGGAGAGTGGCCGCTAGGTTTGCCTTAATGGAACGCTGCTCAAGTTAGTTTCCAAAGAAGAATCGGAAGAGGAATGCCACTGATCTTGGGTCAGCTTAAGCCATTCTGGTCCATGCCACCACAACTTACTGTCAAGAAGTTCCTGTGGTGAAACTCCCCTACTAGCTAGATCAGCTGGATTATGCTCAGAGCAGACGTGGCACCATGTCCCCATGTCCGTTGCTTGCCTGCCCACGAAGATGGTCCAAGTGCAGGGGGGCTTTCTAAGCCATGCTCAGACTATTGTGGAATCTGTCCAGAAGTAACAATCGACCTTTTCACTAGTCTATTGAGGAAGGAGTGCACCACACAACTCAAGCCTTGGCAGGGAGACAGTCTTGATTGGAGAAACTCTGGTCTTTGAAGTGATGAGACTCATGTAGACCTGGTCATTGACTTCAACACGGGCGTACAGCCATGCGCCGTATGCACGTTGTGATGCATCACAAAAACCTTGATACTGCAGTTTAGCAGAAGGTTGGAAGGCTGTAGCCACCTTGAAATGCGGATCTTCCCCAAAATGGGGAAGCACCTAGCTTATGGAGCTAAATCTCCTGCATGAATATTTTGGCATGAACGATGACAAGTGCCAACCATGCAGCAGGGTCAAACAGCTTCGCGATGCTTGAAAGAACATCGCGTTTGGAAAAAGATTCACCGCATTTGGCATGCCATCTAATTCCTAAAGTCTTGGTGACACTGGCACAACAGCATGGTGGAAAAGATAAAAATGGTTGCAGTCAACCCTTGGAAGGACTTGTCTCATGTGACCTAAGTCTATGTGTTTGTGTATATTTGTTTTGTAAGCATTCAGTCTATAAACTGACTGCTAAAAAGGCGTCGCAACTAGCACATGTAACTAGTTGGACTACGGAGGGGGAATTCCTTGATGATGAGTAAAATACTTGGTTTGTTGGTACAAAGTAAAGAGCTGATTCTTTATTCATGAAAGTAACAATATTTATAGGAAAAAATAGCTTAGTTTGCATAAGTGTAATGTCAATGTAAATTGGGTAATTGTGAACGCAGCAAATGATTGCCAATGCAGAATTGTATATTGGCAATTTCCGCGTTGACTGACCGCTGTTATGGTAACTAGTTATATGTGTCGGTTTCGCTGTGATCAGCAGTTTTTGTAAATAAGACAATAATACGTATGGTGTTGCATTTAATTGACCTCGTTAAATTATAATTGTCTGTCATACATTGTGTGTGCTGTAACTTAAATGTATATATAAAAACATAGTGGCGCATAGTTAATTTTGGCTATGCCAAGACTATGATACCCTTCACACAGCCAAATCAATGCTCCCCCCTCTTATTACTGTTTCCGTGCAGTTGTTGGTAATTTTTCGCTAATATTTTTACTCTTGAGCGTCATTTACTTGTTCGTGTGCTACAACAACAACAATTTGACATGTAGGTACTTGAAAGTGCACGACAGAGACAACAATTGATAATACGATATGGTTAATTTGTATGAAGGCTATGTTGTTGAATGCTCCGATCGGGATGAAATTTCATAGTAAACAAACCCGACATGATCTAAGCAATCTGTGAAATTTTCATCAAGATCGGTTCAGCAGTTTGGCCAGAAATCGTGTTGCAACAGACAGACGGACAGACGGACGAACGGACGGACGGACGGAAATCAATTCCTTAGCTCGTCCTGATCATTTTGATATACAGTTTATGGGGTCTCCCATCATTCCTTTAAGGCGTTACAGATTCATGACAAAGTCAATATACCCTGTGAAGGGTATTAACATAGGTCAGTATTTGACATAGTTAAATTGTACTTATTATTGTGTGTAATTTATGTGGGTTGTAGCTTAAATGTATATACGCCTAAACATTCTCCCGGCCGTTGAACAGGTTTTCAACCATCATCTTGGTCTATTGTGAATCGTCTTGGTGATGCTGCTGGATCAGGTGTATTGATGACTTCATTCCTGGGAACCGTTGGTTGCACAGTCCATAGGCGTTTCTTTCGCATTGCATAGGCACATAGCAATATGATAGCTAAGGCAGTTATATGATTATGTAGGACTGAACTTGATTGATTAGGCAACTCTAGATTGTTCAGTGTTGCCAATTGCTGCTGTAAGTCGTCCAGATCCTTGTCTTCTTGAACCTTGTAGTCTGAGATGTTAATATTTGTCGCAGGTACATGGGTGATGTTTGACTTGATTAATTCGCCAAAGTGTGCGTAACTTGGCCTCACTTGACTTATGATAGTGCCAAACGTACTGATGCTAATCAACAAGTTGCGTGAAGTACAACCAGATGATAATGAGAGTATTCCGGTGTCTTCTAGCTGTATTGTGGATGGTGTTCCGTTGCATACGGCTTGCAGTTCCATTGCAGAATGTGTTGCAAAGATCCACCTGTTAGGTTGGTGTGTCTTTTCCCAAACCATCTTGGTGGTTCTGTGAGTTGTTTGACACAATTTTGGTGTATTGTTAAAGAGCTGAAACTCACAACGATTGTTTACATTAAACACAGCTTGGTGGTCAAAACATATGTATTCTTCATTTGGTAGTGTGAGGCAGCGTCGTAGATCATCTTGAGTCAATCCCATGAATTGATCCCTGTGGTTGTTAACTGCTATTATAGGTGTTTTAAGCTCAAACAATCTCCAACTTGTTGAGTCCCACACCGGAATTGGTACGATATTAAACAGCTCTAATTTTGATGTTGATACTAGCGGTAATATTACTCTGAATATTACCTGAGTGTCGGTAGCTGTTCCTTCTGCTCGCATTAATCCGTATTTGATCCAATTGATCCTTTAGTTGATTAATGGAAATCAATATTGGGCTGATTGTATGGTGCCGAATTCCTGTCAGAACGTCCACCATTTCTGATTGTATGCGCTGAAGAGTGGCTGCCAGATGTGTTAGTTGAGCTGTAAGTGCCAGGTGATTATCGGTAAGATATGCGCCTGTGTACCTTCCTCTGCTTTGACTAAGGATAGCCACTTGTTTTCAAGTAGTCTTAGCCGTTTGACCGATGTAGATCTGGTCTTCTTGACAACGTTGATAGTTGAATCAAGTACTGATCTTTGATTTTTCAGTAAGTGCAGTAGAAATGCTTCATTGGTTTTAACCTCTTCTATGACTTTGGTCATTTTATTGGCGTAGCCAGAGTCTAAAACTCCAAATAGACTGCTTGCAATGTTACCAACTGCATCAAATGGTGATCGGCGTTTTCGTGTGTGTTGCAAGAGTGCGTTTGCCAATTGTAATTCGTCGAATAGGTGCCGAAAGTGCTGTGATATGGAATCACATGTGTTCACATTATTTAGTTCTGGACATATCTTTTTGAACTCCTTTATTCCCAAATCGAATGTCTGAATCGGGCCAGTAAGGTTCCAATTCATAATATATAACTATGGTCCAGTCGGAAATTGCTCTCTTTGTTGTTTCAATTTTTTCATAAAATATTCCAGGATTTGTGTCGAACCTTTCCACGGACACCGACTGTGTCAGCACCAAGGGCAACATGAGAAGAAGAATTAGAATGGATGATGTGATTGTTGGCGACATAAGGCGATTTCGCTGTACGGGTGGCGCATCATGTTTTTCTGTGTCCTCTGTTTCGTTAATAGTTCGTTTTTTGGCCATGTCTTCTGGAAATAGTGGCGCAAGTCTGTTTATGGGGCGCTTGTAGGTGCCTGAGGCAGTTTTAACGTCAACCACCCTGACATAATTGTCTTGTCCTGGGTATGTTTTGACAATGCGTCCCATAGGCCAACTCATCACAGGTATGTTGTCTTCCTTGACTAGCACCAGCATGCCTTCCTTTATGTTGGAATTGACGGATTTCCACTTGTGCCTGGCTTGCAGTTCTTGCAAGTATTCTTCCGACCATTGCTTTCAGAATCCTTGCTTAAGTCTGGATACTAACACCCAGCGCTTTACCAAGGATTATTCATTGCGGTCCGTGTTAACATCAGGGGAAGCAGTCAACGTTTCCCCAATCAAAAAGTGTGCTGGAGTGAGGGCGGTTGTGTCCGTTGGATCATTTGACATGGGTATGATTGGGCGAAATTTAGGATTGCTTCAATTTCGCTAATCACCGTATATAATTCTTCAAATGTTAGAGATGCGGTATTGGTTGTGGTGACCAAAAGTCTTTTTGCAGACTTGACCGCAGCCTCCCATAGCCCTCCAAACGATGGCGCGCGTGGTGGAATAAATTTGAAGGCAACTTGTTTTTTGTTGCACTGATTGATGATCTCGGCTTAAGAAGCGTCTTAAGGCTCCCAAAAAGACGTCTGTTGTTAGATCACTAACCAAGTCAAGGTGTACCGCCTTGGTGGCGAAGCAACAGTAAACAGCTATGTCTGGTCGCTTTCCTCGAAGTTTATGATGAATCCATGTTGGTCCGCAGTAATCTACGCCTGTTGTAAGAAATGGGCGTGTTGGTGTTACTCGATCGGCTGACAAATTACCCATAATTTGGTTCATTAACTTGGGCCTTGCCTTGTTGCATGTCACGCAGTTGTGAATAATATTCCTTGACATTGTTTTGTCGTTTAGGATCCAATATTGTTGTCTAGCGGTTGCTCGTAAGACTTGGGCACCGCAATGCATATTGTCCTCATGCAGATCTTTCAAAAGCATTTTTACTATTGGATCATTATAGGGCAGCAGAATCTGGTGCCTTGCATTGTAAGGGAGTGGGACTTGATCCAATCTGCCACCAACTCGTATAAGTCTGTCGGATCCTTGTAGGGGGGACAGCGATGAAATTGAACTCCTTTTTTCCACCATATTGTGACGCTGCAGCGATTTTAGCTCAGCAGCAAATTCCACTTGTTGTATTGTCCGCAAAATAACGTTGCGAGCGTGATTCAATTCCTCGACGCTTAGAGTGACAGTTGCTGATCTCTGTTTGTTGGAGCAGAAGCGTAACATGTAAGCCACAATGCGTTGTAACTTGTGAAACGAATGACTGTGTCTGCAAGTGTACAATTCCTCACCTATTGTAGATGGGGATATTGCCAGGCTTATATGTATCGTTTTCCTTTCCAGGTTGCTGGGGGTGATACTGGGTAAGGCTGACCGTTTGCCTGGAGAGCCATGCAGAAATAGTGGTCTATGCAACCATATTCCGATATTCCTCTTGAGAGTACATCTGCCGCATTGTTGGCCGATGATACATGCCGCCATTGATTTTGGCTTGTTAGTGCTTGGATCTTAGCTATCCGATTGGCCACAAATGTATGGAATGTGGAGGCAGCTGCATTGATCCATGACAAGACGACCGTAGAATCTGACCAAAAGTTTCCTGTGGTACTGTGTTGGAGTTCAAGTTGAGGTCCCGTCGAATTGTGTCCGCGAGCTCAACAGCCAATAGTGCAGCACAAAGTTCTAATCGCGGAAGTGACTGCTTTGCCGTTGGGGCTACTCGAGATTTTGAGCATAGCAACCGCACAGAAATTTTATTCTTGTACGTTGCGCGACCGTATATTGCTGCGCCATAAGCGCGATCCGATGCATCCACAAATGTGTGCAGTTCCTTTGTGACTGGAACCTTTCCGTCGTATAAATGTCGGGGAATTTGCATCGAATTTAGGCTCTTCAAGACCTCTCGATAGTCCTTCCAGTCATTCTAAAGGGATGTGGGTACTTCGTCATCCCAGTCGAGTTTGTCTTCCCAGAGTCGTTGCATGAAGATTTTGGCTTTTACAACGACGGGAGCGAATAAGCCTAGGGGATCGAAGATTTGTGCCAGCTCAGAGCAAACGACACTCTTAGTTATTTTCGTAGCTGTGCTGCTCTGAGCGCGGCCACAAAGTTGGTCTCCTTTGGGCATCCAAATAAGACCCAATGTCTTGATCCTGTAACTGTCCACTGTGTCCTCGAAGTTTACTTCGCTTGCAATGTCGTCCTTATGTATCTCTTGCAACAGTTGCTCGTTGTTCGAGCACCATTTTCGTAAGTTAAATCCATAGGGACCCAGGATCTTTAACAACTCTTCTCGAATTTGGACCGCTTCTTGGACTGAGTCTGCTCCTGTGAGGCAGTCGTCTACGTAGAAGTCATTTACTAATGCAGTGGCTCCTACTGGTGATTTGTCCATATGTGTTGCGCCCAAGTGATTCAGACACTTTGTTGCTAAAAATGGAGCTGAGCCCGTGCCGTATGTATCTGTTTTGAGTCTATAGTACCTTAACTGCTCCTTGGGATTGTTTCTCTAAACAATCAGCTGGTGAAATTGGTTCTCTGGATTGATTAGGCAACTCTAGATTGTTCAGTGTTGCCAATTGCTGCTGTAAGTCGTCCAGATCCTTGTCTTCTTGAACCTTGTAGTCTGAGATGTTAATATTTGTCGCAGGTACATGGGTGATGTTTGACTTGATTAATTCGCCAAAGTGTGCGTAACTTGGCCTCACTTGACTTATGATAGTGCCAAACGTACTGATGCTAATCTACAAGTTGCGTGAAGTACAACCAGATGATAATGAGAGTATTCCGGTGTCTTCTAGCTGTATTGTGGATGGTGTTCCGTTGCATACGGCTTGCAGTTCCATTGCAGAATGTGTTGCAAAGATCCACCTGTTAGGTTGGTGTGTCTTTTCCCAAACCATCTTGGTGGTTCTGTGAGTTGTTTGACACAATTTTGGTGTATTGTTAAAGAGCTGAAACTCACAACGATTGTTTACATTAAACACAGCTTGGTGGTCAAAACATATGTATTCTTCATTTGGTAGTGTGAGGCAGCGTCGTAGATCATCTTGAGTCAATCCCATGAATTGATCCCTGTGGTTGTTAACTGCTATTATAGGTGTTTTAAGCTCAAACAATCTCCAACTTGTTGAGTCCCACACCGGAATTGGTACGATATTAAACAGCTCTAATTTTGATGTTGATACTAGCGGTAATATTACTCTGAATATTACCTGAGTGTCGGTAGCTGTTCCTTCTGCTCGCATTAATCCGTATTTGATCCAATTGATCCTTTAGTTGATTAATGGAAATCAATATTGGGCTGATTGTATGGTGCCGAATTCCTGTCAGAACGTCCACCATTTCTGATTGTATGCGCTGAAGAGTGGCTGCCAGATGTGTTAGTTGAGCTGTAAGTGCCAGGTGATTATCGGTAAGATATGCGCCTGTGTACCTTCCTCTGCTTTGGCTAAGGATAGCCACTTGTTTTCAAGTAGTCTTAGCCGTTTGACCGATGTAGATCTGGTCTTCTTGACAACGTTGATAGTTGAATCAAGTACTGATCTTTGATTTTTCAGTAAGTGCAGTAGAAATGCTTCATTGGTTTTAACCTCTTCTATGACTTTGGTCATTTTATTGGCGTAGTCAGAGTCTAAAACTCCAAATAGACTGCTTGCAATGTTACCAACTGCATCAAATGGTGATCGGCGTTTTCGTGTGTGTTGCAAGAGTGCGTTTGCCAATTGTAATTCGTCGAATAGGTGCCGAAAGTGCTGTGATATGGAATCACATGTGTTCACATTATTTAGTTCTGGACATATCTTTTTGAACTCCTTTATTCCCAAATCGAATGTCTGAATCGGGCCAGTAAGGTTCCAATTCATAATATATAACTATGGTCCAGTCGGAAATTGCTCTCTTTGTTGTTTCAATTTTTTCATAAAATATTCCAGGATTTGTGTCGAACCTTTCCACGGACACCGACTGTGTCAGCACCAAGGGCAACATGAGAAGAAGAATTAGAATGGATGATGTGATTGTTGGCGACATAAGGCGATTTCGCTGTACGGGTGGCGCATCATGTTTTTCTGTGTCCTCTGTTTCGTTAATAGTTCGTTTTTTGGCCATGTCTTCTGGAAATAGTGGCGCAAGTCTGTTTATGGGGCGCTTGTAGGTGCCTGAGGCAGTTTTAACGTCAACCACCCTGACATAATTGTCTTGTCCTGGGTATGTTTTGACAATGCGTCCCATAGGCCAACTCATCACAGGTATGTTGTCTTCCTTGACTAGCACCAGCATGCCTTCCTTTATGTTGGAATTGACGGATTTCCACTTGTGCCTGGCTTGCAGTTCTTGCAAGTATTCTTCCGACCATTTCTTTCAGAATCCTTGCTTAAGTCTGGATACTAACACCCAGCGCTTTACCAAGGATTATTCATTGCGGTCCGTGTTAACATCAGGGGAAGCAGTCAACGTTTCCCCAATCAAAAAGTGTGCTGGAGTGAGGGCGGTTGTGTCCGTTGGATCATTTGACATGGGTATGATTGGGCGAAATTTAGGATTGCTTCAATTTCGCTAATCACCGTATATAATTCTTCAAATGTTAGAGATGCGGTATTGGTTGTGGTGACCAAAAGTCTTTTTGCAGACTTGACCGCAGCCTCCCATAGCCCTCCAAACGATGGCGCGCGTGGTGGAATAAATTTGAAGGCAACTTGTTTTTTGTTGCACTGATTGATGATCTCGGCTTAAGAAGCGTCTTAAGGCTCCCAAAAAGACGTCTGTTGTTAGATCACTAACCAAGTCAAGGTGTACCGCCTTGGTGGCGAAGCAACAGTAAACAGCTATGTCTGGTCGCTTTCCTCGAAGTTTATGATGAATCCATGTTGGTCCGCAGTAATCTACGCCTGTTGTAAGAAATGGGCGTGTTGGTGTTACTCGATCGGCTGACAAATTACCCATAATTTGGTTCATTAACTTGGGCCTTGCCTTGTTGCATATCACGCAGTTGTGAATAATATTCCTTGACATTGTTTTGTCGTTTAGGATCCAATATTGTTGTCTAGCGGTTGCTCGTAAGACTTGGGCACCGCAATGCATATTGTCCTCATGCAGATCTTTCAAAAGCATTTTTACTATTGGATCATTGTAGGGCAGCAGAATCTGGTGCCTTGCATTGTAAGGGAGTGGGACTTGATCCAATCTGCCACCAACTCGTATAAGTCTGTCGGATCCTTGTAGGGGGGACAGCGATGAAATTGAACTCCTTTTTTCCACCATATTGTGACGCTGCAGCGATTTTAGCTCAGCAGCAAATTCCACTTGTTGTATTGTCCGCAAAATAACGTTGCGAGCGTGATTCAATTCCTCGACGCTTAGAGTGACAGTTGCTGATCTCTGTTTGTTGGAGCAGAAGCGTAACATGTAAGCCACAATGCGTTGTAACTTGTGAAACGAATGACTGTGTCTGCAAGTGTACAATTCCTCACCTATTGTAGATGGGGATATTGCCAGGCTTATATGTATCGTTTTCCTTTCCAGGTTGCTGGGGGTGATACTGGGTAAGGCTGACCGTTTGCCTGGAGAGCCATGCAGAAATAGTGGTCCATGCAACCATATTCCGATATTCCTCTTGAGAGTACATCTGCCGCATTGTTGGCCGATGATACATGCCGCCATTGATTTTGGCTTGTTAGTGCTTGGATCTTAGCTATCCGATTGGCCACAAATGTATGGAATGTGGAGGCAGCTGCATTGATCCATGACAAGACGACCGTAGAATCTGACCAAAAGTTTTCTGTGGTACTGTGTTGGAGTTCAAGTTGAGGTCCCGTCGAATTGTGTCCGCGAGCTCAACAACCAATAGTGCAGCACAAAGTTCTAATCGCGGAAGTGACTGCTTTGCCGTTGGGGCTACTCGAGATTTTGAGCATAGCAACCGCACAGAAATTTGTTTATTCTTGTACGTTGCGCGACCGTATATTGCTGCGCCATAAGCGCGATCCGATGCATCCACAAATGTGTGCAGTTCCTTTGTGACTGGAACCTTTCCGTCGTATAAATGTCGGGGAATTTGCATCGAATTTAGGCTCTTCAAGACCTCTCGATAGTCCTTCCAGTCATTCTAAAGGGATGTGGGTACTTCGTCATCCCAGTCGAGTTTGTCTTCCCAGAGTCGTTGCATGAAGATTTTGGCTTTTACAACGACGGGAGCGAATAAGCCTAGGGGATCGAAGATTTGTGCCAGCTCAGAGCAAACGACACTCTTAGTTATTTTCGTAGCTGTGCTGCTCTGAGCGCGGCCACAAAGTTGGTCTCCTTTGGGCATCCAAATAAGACCCAATGTCTTGATCCTGTAACTGTCCACTGTGTCCTCGAAGTTTACTTCGCTTGCAATGTCGTCCTTATGTATCTCTTGCAACAGTTGCTCGTTGTTCGAGCACCATTTTCGTAAGTTAAATCCATAGGGACCCAGGATCTTTAACAACTCTTCTCGAATTTGGACCGCTTCTTGGACTGAGTCTGCTCCTGTGAGGCAGTCGTCTACGTAGAAGTCATTTACTAATGCAGTGGCTCCTACTGGTGATTTGTCCATATGTGTTGCGCCCAAGTGATTCAGACACTTTGTTGCTAAAAATGGAGCTGAGCCCGTGCCGTATGTATCTGTTTTGAGTCTATAGTACCTTAACTGCTCCTTGGGATTGTTTCTCTAAACAATCAGCTGGTGAAATTGGTTCTCTGGATTGATCCAAATCTGGCGGTATATATTTTCAATGTCCGCAGTCAACACATATTTGTGTGTTCTGAATCTTAACAAGATTGACATTAGGCCACTTTGCACCGTGGGTCCTACATGCAATATGTCGTTAAGTGACTTTCCTGTCGACATCTTACAGGATGCATTAAAAACTACACGTAGCTTTGTAGTGCTGCTATCTGGTTTTTGCACACAATGATCAGGGATGAAGTAATGACTTCTGGGAATCTGTTGTGGTGACACTTCTTTCATGTGTCTTAGATCCTCACATTCTGACATGAACGCTGCATATTGCTTCCAAGTATCTGCAGAAGCTCTGCGCTCCATAGATAAAAATCGTTTTGTCGCAATCTCCATGGAATCTCCCAGGGCTGAATAGTGTTCAGAAAATGGAAGCTTCACAATGAGTCGGCCGTCCACTGCTAACTGCAAATTCTCCAAAAAATGCTTTTCGCAATGGGCCTCAACAGGTGTTCGGTGTTTCTATGTTGTTTCCATGTTGTCCAGTGTCTCAAATCGCTCTATTCATTAGTTCATTCATTAGTTTTCTAATTAGTTGCTGCCGCACAAATGACTGATGATTCATTTGCTGCCTTAACTTTTTCTGTAACAATCCAACCGAATTCGGTCTTTTGCATAATTGGTCCAGAATTTATTATTCTGTGTGGCTGAGGGAGCAGTATTGAGTAATAATGCTCTGCTCCAATCAACAGATCGATTTTGCCTGGTTTGCTGAATACGGGTCAGCAAGTGGTAGATTGCTCGGTATGCTCCAACTCGAATTGTCGATCGCTTGGGCAGGTTGATCCGATACTATGTTTGGTAGTACAAATGCTTCCATTAGCATTGCAAAATTGCTGTGTAGTGACTTAATTGTCACATTTACACGAGCTTTGCTGATCCTTGTATTTCCTCCAATGCCTTCAATCCGAAGAGTTGTGTCATGACGTTTTAGTGCCAGCATTGTCACTAGCCTTTCAGAAATGACGTTGATCTGTGATCCAGAGTCCAGGAGTGCCTTGAATGTTGCCTGCTGCCCATTATTTGCTTATACAACTACCTTGGCTGTTGCAAGTAAATTGTAATTTTGGTTGTTAGTGGATCCCACAACTTGTGCGTGCTCTGCTGCTGAAGCGATAGCGTTCTCCAAATGTAGCACAGTGTGGTGTTTCTTGTTGCATTTAAAACAACTGAACTTGCTAGGGCAAGCATTCGTCTTATGGTCATTTTTAAAACAGTTGACGCATAACTTTTGTCGTTGCACCCAGTTAAGACGTTCGCTAACCGTTTTAACGCGAAAGTCGTCACATTTGGATAAATAGTGACCAGTCTTTTTACAATAAAGACATCCTTTGGGTGCACTTGAAGACGAGGAACATGTTGTATTTTTAGGCTCCTTCTTATAAGTCGCAGATGCCTTTTTTCCAGTAGCCATGACTCGAACTCGCTGTTCGAGGAACTGGAGCATGGTGTCCAGTGGCTGGATTTCCTTTGGGTTACCCAATGATTGTTCATATAGGGTTTTGTTTGTGCCATCCAGTTTGTTCCTTAGGATGGCAATGATGATTGGATCCCATGTTGAGATGTCAATCCCGAGTACCTTTAACAAAGCTTATGACTCAACTGTTGTGATGTGCAGTTCTTTTAAAGACTTCACATCGTCGCTGCAGGTTTGTTGCAGCAGAAGACGATTCAATATCCTATAAGCAATATCTCTAGGATTATTGTACGCATCAACTAAGATTTCCCATGCGAAAAGGTAATTTTCCTCCTTGAGATCAATGTGACGGATTAGTCTTTCCGCCTCTCCGATTACGCTAGTCTTGAGGTACCACATATTACTTATGGTTGGCATTCTAGTTTCATGTATCATACATGAGAATATATCAAAGAACTGAGACCACTTGAGTATATCACCATCAAATTTTGGAATGGTGATGCGTGGCAAGTTAATGTTATCGGACACCGTACTATTTGACTTGTCTGTCAGTACGTTCCTAACCTCAGCTTCTGCTTTGAGATAGTCAGTGGCGTCATAGCCTGCTTCCTCCGGATCCTCAAGCTCTTCGTATATTTGGAAGTGGACCTCTTGAAGTTTTGCCCATAATGGGTTTACAATTTCTGCATTAAGAGGCTTGTGTTGAATCGCGCGATTTAATGACTCAATCATCGCCTTTTGCCGACGGCACAATGCAACTAGCTTGGCATTTGTGTTTGCTTTGGCATCAACAATTCCTGCAGCAATGGCGGTCCTTGGCTCCGTCCTATTGCTGCTAGACTGATCTGCAATATCAGCTTGTTCTTTTAAGTAAGTTCTGGTTTCTTGAACCAAAGCGTGAACTTCTTCGAAGAACTTGTAATAAGGGTGAGACTCCTCTAACTTAGAGCTTTTGATCAAGACATTGTTGTTCTTGAAAATAGTCCACTTTTCCTCTAGGATTGTGGCCTTGGCTTGGTAGTAGCCAGGTTTTGCCTTCCGTTCTGCTGGGAGCTTTTTGTATTCTTTATAAGCCTTGATATCTCCTGGCTTATTTCTCCTGATTGTCCAGGACATCTTCCAACAAGAGTGATTTCTCTGTGCACATTTTGTCGCCTTGTTGAAAATTACTAAGCTACCAGAATCACGTTTGTTTTTGTTGTTGTATATAGCTCTTTGATTACTCCCGACCCGGTGGAAGTGTTTTATTCGCTCGGCCTGAGCTGGATTACGCTTCTATTCGCAACCGTGTGGTGTGGTCGAAGGAGTATCGAGCTATATGTTGTAGACAGGATTCTTCCCAGAAGTCATTTGTCTTTTGTCGGGGTCACCAAAATGTTTGTGTATATTTGTTTTGTAAGCATTCAGTCTATAAACTGACTGCTAAAAAGGCGTCGCAACTAGCACTTGTAACTAGTTGGACTACGGAGGGGGAATTCCTTGATGATGAGTAAAATACTTGGTTTGTTGGTACAAAGTAAAGAGCTGATTCTTTATTCATGAAATTAACAATATTTATAGGAAAAAATAGCTTAGTTTGCATAAGTGTAATGTCAATGTGAATTGGGTAATTGTGAACGCAGCAATTGATTGCCAATGCAGAATTGTATATTGGCAATTTCCGCGTTGACTGACCGCTGTTATGGTAACTAGTTATATGTGTCGGTTTCGCTGTGATCAGCAGTTTTTGTAGTTAAGACAATAATACGTATGGTGTTGCATTTAATTGACCTCGTTAAATTATAATTGTCTGTCATATATTATGTGTGCTGTAACTTAAATGTATACATAAAAACATAGGTCAGTATTTGACATAGTTAAATTGTACTTATTATTGTGTGTAATTTATGTGGGTTGTAGCTTAAATGTATATACGCCTAAACATTCTCCCGGCCGTTGAACAGGTTTTCAACCATCATCTTGGTCTATTGTGAATCGTCTTGGTGATGCTGCTGGATCAGGTGTATTGATGACTTCATTCCTGGGAACCGTTGGTTGCACAGTCCATAGGCGTTTCTTTCGCATTGCATAGGCACATAGCAATATGATGGAGATAGCTAAGGCAGTTATATGATTATGTAGGACTGAACTTGATTGATTAGGCAACTCTAGATTGTTCAGTGTTGCCAATTGCTGCTGTAAGTCGTCCAGATCCTTGTCTTCTTGAACCTTGTAGTCTGAGATGTTAATATTTGTCGCAGGTACATGGGTGATGTTTGACTTGATTAATTCGCCAAAGTGTGCGTAACTTGGCCTCACTTGACTTATGATAGTGCCAAACGTACTGATGCTAATCTACAAGTTGCGTGCAGTACAACCAGATGATAATGAGAGTATTCCGGTGTCTTCTAGCTGTATTGTGGATGGTGTTCCGTTGCATACGGCTTGCAGTTCCATTGCAGAATGTGTTGCAAAGATCCACCTGTTAGGTTGGTGTGTCTTTTCCCAAACCATCTTGGTGGTTCTGTGAGTTGTTTGACACAATTTTGGTGTATTGTTAAAGAGCTGAAACTCACAACGATTGTTTACATTGAACACAGCTTGGTGGTCAAAACATATGTATTCTTCATTTGGTAGTGTGAGGCAGCGTCGTAGAGCATCTTGAGTCAATCCCATGAATTGATCCCTGTGGTTGTTAACTGCTATTGTAGGTGTTTTAAGCTCAAACAATCTCCAACTTGTTGAGTCCCACACCGGAATTGGTACGATATTAAACAGCTCTAATTTTGATGTTGATACTAGCGGTAATATTACTCTGAATATTACCTGAGTGTCGGTAGCTGTTCCTTCTGCTCGCATTATTCCGTATTTGATCCAATTGATCCTTTAGTTTATTAATGGAAATCTATATTGGGCTGATTGTATGGTGCCGAATTCCTGTCAGAACGTCCACCATTTCTGATTGTATGCGCTGAAGAGTGGCTGCCAGATGTGTTAGTTGAGCTGTAAGTGCCAGGTGATTATCGGTAAGATATGCGCCTGTGTACCTTCCTCTGCTTTGGCTAAGGATAGCCACTTGTTTTCAAGTAGTCTTAGCCGTTTGACCGATGTAGATCTGGTCTTCTTGACAACGTTGATAGTTGAATCAAGTACTGATCTTTGATTTTTCAGTAAGTGCAGTAGAAATGCTTCATTGGTTTTAACCTCTTCTATGACTTTGGTCATTTTATTGGCGTAGTCAGAGTCTAAAACTCCAAATAGACTGCTTGCAATGTTACCAACTGCATCAAATGGTGATCGGCGTTTTCGTGTGTGTTGCAAGAGTGCGTTTGCCAATTGTAATTCGTCGAATAGGTGCCGAAAGTGCTGTGATATGGAATCACATGTGTTCACATTATTTAGTTCTGGACATATGTTTTTGAACTCCTTTATTCCCAAATCGAATGTCTGAATCGGGCCAGTAAGGTTCCAATTCATAATATATAACTATGGTCCGGTCGGAAATTGCTCTCTTTGTTGTTTCAATTTTTTCATAAAATATTCCAGGATTTGTGTCGAACCTTTCCACGGACACCGACTGTGTCAGCACCAAGGGCAACATGAGAAGAAGAATTAGAATGGATGATGTGATTGTTGGCGACATAAGGCGATTTCGCTGTACGGGTGGCGCATCATGTTTTTCTGTGTCCTCTGTTTCGTTAATAGTTCGTTTTTTGGCCATGTCTTCTGGAAATAGTGGCGCAAGTCGTTTATGGGGCGCTTGTAGGTGCCTGAGGCAGTTTTAACGTCAACCACCCTGACATAATTGTCTTGTCCTGGGTATGTTTTGACAATGCGTCCCATAGGCCAACTCATCACAGGTATGTTGTCTTCCTTGACTAGCACCAGCATGCCTTCCTTTATGTTGGAATTGACGGATTTCCACTTGTGCCTGGCTTGCAGTTCTTGCAAGTATTCTTCCGACCATTGCTTTCAGAATCCTTGCTTAAGTCTGGATACTAACACCCAGCGCTTTACCAAGGATTATTCATTGCGGTCCGTGTTAACATCAGGGGAAGCAGTCAACGTTTCCCCAATCAAAAAGTGTGCTGGAGTGAGGGCGATTGTGTCCGTTGGATCATTTGACATGGGTATGATTGGGCGAAATTTAGGATTGCTTCAATTTCGCTAATCACCGTATATAATTCTTCAAATGTTAGAGATGCGGTATTGGTTGTGGTGACCAAAAGTCTTTTTGCAGACTTGACCGCAGCCTCCCATAGCCCTCCAAACGATGGCGCGCGTGGTGGAATAAATTTGAAGGCAACTTGTTTTTTGTTGCACTGATTGATGATCTCGGCTTAAGAAGCGTCTTAAGGCTCCCAAAAAGACGTCTGTTGTTAGATCACTAACCAAGTCAAGGTGTACCGCCTTGGTGGCGAAGCAACAGTAAACAGCTATGTCTGGTCGCTTTCCTCGAAGTTTATGATGAATCCATGTTGGTCCGCAGTAATCTACGCCTGTTGTAAGAAATGGGCGTGTTGGTGTTACTCGATCGGCTGACAAATTACCCATAATTTGGTTCATTAACTTGGGCCTTGCCTTGTTGCATGTCACGCAGTTGTGAATAATATTCCTTGACATTGTTTTGTCGTTTAGGATCCAATATTGTTGTCTAGCGGTTGCTCGTAAGGCTTGGGCACCGCAATGCATATTGTCCTCATGCAGATCTTTCAAAAGCATTTTTACTATTGGATCATTGTAGGGCAGCAGAATCTGGTGCCTTGCATTGTAAGGGAGTGGGACTTGATCCAATCTGCCACCAACTCGTATAAGTCTGTCGGATCCTTGTAGGGGGGACAGCGATGAAATTAAACTCCTTTTTTCCACCATATTGTGACGCTGCAGTGATTTTAGCTCAGCAGCAAATTCCACTTGTTGTATTGTCCGCAAAATAACGTTGCGAGCGTGATTCAATTCCTCGACGCTTAGAGTGACAGTTGCTGATCTCTGTTTGTTGGAGCAGAAGCGTAACATGTAAGCCACAATGCGTTGTAACTTGTGAAACGAATGACTGTGTCTGCAAGTGTACAATTCCTCACCTATTGTAGATGGGGATATTGCCAGGCTTATATGTATCGTTTTCCTTTCCAGGTTGCTGGGGGTGATACTGGGTAAGGCTGACCGTTTGCCTGGAGAGCCATGCAGAAATAGTGGTCCATGCAACCATAAGTTGTGCTCATGTAGTTTTCGTGCCGATATTCCTCTTGAGAGTACATCTGCCGCATTGTTGGCCGATGATACATGCTGCCATTGATTTTGGCTTGTTAGTGCTTGGATCTTAGCTATCCGATTGGCCACAAATGTATGGAATGTGGAGGCAGCTGCATTGATCCATGACAAGACGACCGTAGAATCTGACCAAAAGTTTCCTGTGGTACTGTGTTGGAGTTCAAGTTGAGGTCCCGTCGAATTGTGTCCGCGAGCTTAACACCCAATAGTGCAGCACAAATTTCTAATCGCGGAAGTGACTGCTTTGCCGTTGGGGCTACTCGAGATTTTGAGCGTAGCAACCGCACAGAAATTTGTTTATTCTTGTACGTTGCGCGACCGTATATTGCTGCGCCATAAGCGCGATCCGATGCATCCACAAATGTGTGCAGTTCCTTTGTGACTGGAACCTTTCCGTCGTATAAATGTCGGGGAATTTGCATCGAATTTAGGCTCTTCAAGACCTCTCGATAGTCCTTCCAGTCATTCTAAAGGGATGTGGGTACTTCGTCATCCCAGTCGAGTTTGTCTTCCCAGAGTCGTTGCATGAAGATTTTGGCTTTACAACGACGGGAGCGAATAAGCCTAGGGGATCGAAGATTTGTGCCAGCTCAGAGCAAACGACACTCTTAGTTATTTTCGTAGCTGTGCTGCTCTGAGCGCGGCCACAAAGTTGGTCTCCTTTGGGCATCCAAATAAGACCCAATGTCTTGATCCTGTAACTGTCCACTGTGTCCTCGAAGTTTACTTCGCTTGCAATGTCGTCCTTATGTATCTCTTGCAACAGTTGCTCGTTGTTCGAGCACCATTTTCGTAAGTTAAATCCATAGGGACCCAGGATCTTTAACAACTCTTCTCGAATTTGGACCGCTTCTTGGACTGAGTCTGCTCCTGTGAGGCAGTCGTCTACGTAGAAGTCATTTACTAATGCAGTGGCTCCTACTGGTGATTTGTCCATATGTGTTGCGCCCAAGTGATTCAGACACTTTGTTGCTAAAAATGGAGCTGAGCCCGTGCCGTATGTATCTGTTTTGAGTCTATAGTACCTTAACTGCTCCTTGGGATTGTTTCTCTAAACAATCAGCTGGTGAAATTGGTTCTCTGGATTGATCCAAATCTGGCGGTATATTTTTTCAATGTCCGCAGTG
Organism: Scaptomyza flava; assembly: GCA_030179655.1. Taxonomy (NCBI): domain Eukaryota; kingdom Metazoa; phylum Arthropoda; class Insecta; order Diptera; family Drosophilidae; genus Scaptomyza; species Scaptomyza flava. The sequence continues at coordinate 589,847 of JARNME010000467.1, read as the reverse complement.
AACACATATTTGTGTGTTCTGAATCTTAACAAGATTGACATTAGGCCACTTTGCACCGTGGGTCCTACATGCAATATGTCGTTAAGTGACTTTCCTGTCGACATCTTACAGGATGCATTAAAAACTACACGTAGCTTTGTAGTGCTGCTATCTGGTTTTGCACACAATGATCAGGGATGAAGTAATGACTTCTGGGAATCTGTTGTGGTGACACTTCTTTCATGTGTCTTAGATCCTCACATTCTGACATGAACGCTGCATATTGCTTCCAAGTATCTGCAGAAGCTCTGCGCACCATAGATAAAAATCGTTTTGTCGCAATCTCCATGGAATCTTCCAGGGCTGAATAGTGTTCAGAAAATGGAAGCTTCACAATGAGTCGGCCGTCCACTGCTAACTGCAAATTCTCCAAAAAATGCTTTTCGCAATGGGCCTCAACAGGTGTTCGGTGTTTCTCTGTTGTTTCCATGTTGTCCAGTGTCCCAAATCGCTCTATTCATTAGTTCATTCATTAGTTTCCTAATTAGTTGCTGCCGCACAAATGACTGATGATTCATTTGCTGCCTTAACTTTTTCTGTAACAATCCAACCGAATTCGGTCTTTTGCATAATTGGTCCAGAATTTATTATTCTGTGTTGCTGAGGGAGCAGTATTGAGTAATAATGCTCTGCTCCAATCAACAGATCGATTTTGCCTGGTTTGCTGAAGTACGGGTCAGCAAGTGGTAGATTGCTCGGTATGCTCCAACTCGAATTGTCGATCGCTTGGGCAGGTTGATCCGATACTATGTTTGGTAGAACAAATGCTTCCATTAGCATTGCAAAATTGCTGTGTAGTGACTTAATTGTCACATTTACACGAGCTTTGCTGATCCTTGTATTTCCTCCAATGCCTTCAATCCGAAGAGTTGTGTCATGACGTTTTAGTGCCAGCATTGTCACTAGCCTTTCAGAAATGACGTTGATCTGTGATCCAGAGTCCAGGAGTGCCTTGAATGTTGCCTGCTGCCCATTATTTGCTTATACAACTACCTTGGCTGTTGCAAGTAAATTGTAATTTTGGTTGTTAGTGGATGCCACAACTTGTGCGTGCTCTGCTGCTGAAGCGATAGCGTTCTCCAAATGTAGCACAGTGTGGTGTTTCTTGTTGCATTTAAAACAACTGAACTTGCTAGGGCAAGCATTCGTCTTATGGTCATTTTTAAAACAGTTGACGCATAACTTTTGTCGTTGCACCCAGTTAAGACGTTCGCTAACCGTTTTAACGCGAATGTCGTCACATTTGGATAAATAGTGACCTGTCTTTTTACAATAAAGACATCCTTTGGGTGCACTTGAAGACGAGGAACATGTTGTATTTTTAGGCTCCTTCTTATAAGTCGCAGATGCCTATTTTTCAGTAGCCATGACTCGAACTCGCTGTTCGAGGAACTGGAGCATGGTGTCCAGTGGCTGGATTTCCTTTGGGTTACCCAATGATTGTTCATATAGGGTTTTGTTTGTGCCATCCAGTTTGTTCCTTAGGATGGCAATGATGATTGGATCCCATGTTGAGATGTCAATCCCGAGTCCCTTTAACAAAGCTTATGACTCAACTGTTGTGATGTGCAGTTCTTTTAAAGACTTCACATCGTCGCTGCAGGTTTGTTGCAGCAGAAGACGATTCAATATCCTATAAGCAATATCTCTAGGATTATTGTACGCATCAACTAAGATTTCCCATGCGAAAAGGTAATTTTCCTCCTTGAGATCAATGTGACGGATTAGTCTTTCCGCCTCTCCGATTACGCTAGGCTTGAGGTACCACATTTTACTTATGGTTGGCATTCTAGTTTCATGTATCATACATGAGAATATATCAAAGAACTGAGACCACTTGAGTATATCACCATCAAATTTTGGAATGGTGATGCGTGGCAAGTTAATGTTATCGGACACCGTACTATTTGATTTGTCTGTCAGTACGTTCCTAACCTCAGCTTCTGCTTTGAGATAGTCAGTGGCGTCATAGCCTGCTTCCTCCGGGTCCTCAAGCTCCTCGTATATTTGGAAGTGGACCTCTTGAAGTTTTGCCCATAATGGGTTTACAATTTCTGCATTAAGAGGCTTGTGTTGAATCGCGCGATTTAATGACTCAATCATCGCCTTTTGCCGACGGCACAATGCAACTAGCTTGGCATTTGTGTTTGCTTTGGCATCAACAATTCCTGCAGCAATGGCGGTCCTTGGCTCCGTCCTATTGCTGCTAGACTAATCATGCAATATCAGCTTGTTCTTTTAAGTAAGTTCTGGTTTCTTGAACCAAAGCGTGAACTTCTTCGAAGAACTTGTAATAAGGGTGAGACTCCTCTAACTTAGAGCTTTTGATCAAGACATTGTTGTTCTTGAAAATAGTCCACTTTTCCTCTAGGATTGTGGCCTTGGCTTGGTAGTAGCCAGGTTTTGCCTTCCGTTCTGCTGGGAGCTTTTTTGTATTCTTTATAAGCCTTGATATCTCCTGGCTTATTTCTCCTGATTGTCCAGGACATCTTCCAACAAGAGTGATTTCTCTGTGCACATTTTGTCGCCTTGTTGAAAATTACTAAGCTACCAGAATCACGTTTGTTTTTGTTGTTGTATATAGCTCTTTGATTACTCCCGACCCGGTGGAAGTGTTTTATTCGCTCGGCCTGAGCTGGATTACGCTTCTATTCGCAACCGTGTGGTGTGGTCGAAGGAGTATCGAGCTATATGTTGTAGACAGGATTCTTCCCAGAAGTCATTTGTCTTTTGTCGGGGTCACCAAATGTTTGTGTATATTTGTTTTGTTAGCATTCAGTCTATAAACTGACTGCTAAAAAGGCGTCGCAACTAGCACTTGTAACTAGTTGGACTACGGAGGGGGAATTCCTTGATGATGAGTAAAATACTTGGTTTGTTGGTACAAAGTAAAGAGCTGATTCTTTATTCATGAAAGTAACAATATTTATAGGAAAAAATAGCTTAGTTTGCATAAGTGTAATGTCAATGTAAATTGGGTTATTGTGAACGCAGCAATTGATTGCCAATGCAGAATTGTATATTGGCAATTTCCGCGTTGACTGACTGCTGTTATGGTAACTAGTTATATGTGTCGGTTTCGCTGTGATCAGCAGTTTTTGTAGTTAAGACAATAATACGTATGGTGTTGCATTTAATTGACCTCGTTAAATTATAATTGTCTGTCATATATTGTGTGTGCTGTAACTTAAATGTATATATAAAAACATAGGTCAGTATTTGACATAGTTAAATTGTACTTATTATTGTGTGTCATTTATGTGGGTTGTGACTTAAATGTATATACGCCTAAACATTCTCCCGGCCGTTGAACAGGTTTTCAACCATCATCTTGGTCTATTGTGAATCGTCTTGGTGATGCTGCTGGATCAGGTGTATTGATGACTTCATTCCTGGGAACCGTTGGTTGCACAGTCCATAGGCGTTTCTTTCGCATTGCATAGGCACATAGCAATATGATGGAGATAGCTAAGGCAGTTATATGATTATGTAGGACTGAACTTGATTGATTAGGCAACTCTAGATTGTTCAGTGTTGCCAATTGCTGCTGTAAGTCGTCCAGATCCTTGTCTTCTTGAACCTTGTAGTCTGAGATGTTAATATTTGTCGCAGGTACATGGGTGATGTTTGACTTGATTAATTCGCCAAAGTGTGCGTAACTTGGCCTCACTTGACTTATGATAGTGCCAAACGTACTGATGCTAATCTACAAGTTGCGTGCAGTACAACCAGATGATAATGAGAGTATTCCGGTGTCTTCTAGCTGTATTGTGGATGGTGTTCCGTTGCATACGGCTTGCAGTTCCATTGCAGAATGTGTTGCAAAGATCCACCTGTTAGGTTGGTGTGTCTTTTCCCAAACCATCTTGGTGGTTCTGTGAGTTGTTTGACACAATTTTGGTGTATTGTTAAAGAGCTGAAACTCACAACGATTGTTTACATTGAACACAGCTTGGTGGTCAAAACATATGTATTCTTCATTTGGTAGTGTGAGGCAGCGTCGTAGATCATCTTGAGTCAATCCCATGAATTGATCCCTGTGGTTGTTAACTGCTATTATAGGTGTTTTAAGCTCAAACAATCTCCAACTTGTTGAGTCCCACACCGGAATTGGTACGATATTAAACAGCTCTTATTTTGATGTTGATACTAGCGGTAATATTACTCTGAATATTACCTGAGTGTCGGTAGCTGTTCCTTCTGCTCGCATTATTCCGTATTTGATCCAATTGATCCTTTAGTTGATTAATGGAAATCAATATTGGGCTGATTGTATGGTGCCGAATTCCTGTCAAAACGTCCACCATTTCTGATTGTATGCGCTGAAGAGTGGCTGCCAGATGTGTTAGTTGAGCTGTAAGTGCCAGGTGATTATCGGTAAGATATGCGCCTGTGTACCTTCCTCTGCTTTGGCTAAGGATAGCCACTTGTTTTCAGTAGTCTTAGCCGTTTGACCGATGTAGATCCGGTCTTCTTGACAACGTTGATAGTTGAATCAAGTACTGATCTTTGATTTTCAGTAAGTGCAGTAGAAATGCTTCATTGGTTTTAACCTCTTCTATGACTTTGGTCATTTTATTGGCGTAGTCAGAGTCTAAAACTCCAAATAGACTGCTTGCAATGTTACCAACTGCATCAAATGGTGATCGGCGTTTTCGTGTGTGTTGCAAGAGTGCGTTTGCCAATTGTAATTCGTCGAATAGGTGCCGAAAGTGCTGTGATATGGAATCACATGTGTTCACATTATTTAGTTCTGGACATATGTTTTTGAACTCCTTTATTCCCAAATCGAATGTCTGAATCGGGCCAGTAAGGTTCCAATTCATAATATATAACTATGGTCCAGTCGGAAATTGCTCTCTTTGTTGTTTCAATTTTTCATAAAAAATTCCAGGATTTGTGTCGAACCTTTCCACGGACACCGACTGTGTCAGCACCAAGGGCAACATGAGAAGAAGAATTAGAATGGATGATGTGATTGTTGGCGACATAAGGCGATTTCGCTGTACGGGTGGCGCATCATGTTTTTCTGTGTCCTCTGTTTCGTTAATAGTTCGTTTTTTGGCCATGTCTTCTGGAAATAGTGGCGCAAGTCTGTTTATGGGGCGCTTGTAGGTGCCTGAGGCAGTTTTAACGTCAACCACCCTGACATAATTGTCTTGTCCTGGGTATGTTTTGACAATGCGTCCCATAGGCCAACTCATCACAGGTATGTTGTCTTCCTTGACTAGCACCAGCATGCCTTCCTTTATGTTGGAATTGACGGATTTCCACTTGTGCCTGGCTTGCAGTTCTTGCAAGTATTCTTCCGACCATTGCTTTCAGAATCCTTGCTTAAGTCTGGATACTAACACCCAGCGCTTTACCAAGGATTATTCATTGCGGTCCGTGTTAACATCAGGAGAAGCAGTCAACGTTTCCCCAATCAAAAAGTGTGCTGGAGTGAGGGCGGTTGTGTCCGTTGGATCATTTGACATGGGTATGATTGGGCGAAATTTAGGATTGCTTCAATTTCGCTAATCACCGTATATAATTCTTCAAATGTTAGAGATGCGGTATTGGTTGTGGTGACCAAAAGTCTTTTTGCAGACTTGACCGCAGCCTCCCATAGCCCTCCAAACGATGGCGCGCGTGGTGGAATAAATTTGAAGGCAACTTGTTTTTTGTTGCACTGATTGATGATCTCGGCTTGGTTTTTTTTCGCCAAATATTGATCCTTCCAGTTCCTTCAGCTTGTTTTTTTCTCCAACGAAGTTAATTGCATTGTCACACCGAATTGTTTGACACTTGCCTCGACGGCTTAAGAAGCGTCTTAAGGCTCCCAAAAAGACGTCTGTTGTTAGATCACTAACCAAGTCAAGGTGTACCGCCTTGGTGGCGAAGCAACAGTAAACAGCTATGTCTGGTCGCTTTCCTCGAAGTTTATGATGAATCCATGTTGGTCCGCAGTAATCTACGCCTGTTGTAAGAAATGGGCGTGTTGGTGTTACTCGATCGGCTGACAAATTACCCATAATTTGGTTCATTAACTTGGGCCTTGCCTTGTTGCATGTCACGCAGTTGTGAATAATATTCCTTGACATTGTTTTGTCGTTTAGGATACAATATTGTTGTCTAGCGGTTGCTCGTAAGGCTTGGGCACCGCAATGCATATTGTCCTCATGCAGATCTTTCAAAAGCATTTTTACTATTGGATCATTGTAGGGCAGCAGAATCTGGTGCCTTGCATTGTAAGGGAGTAGGACTTGATCCAATCTGCCACCAACTCGTATAAGTCTGTCGGATCCTTGTAGGGGGGACAGCGATGAAATTGAACTCCTTTTTTCCACCATATTGTGACGCTGCAGTGATTTTAGCTCAGCAGCAAATTCCACTTGTTGTATTGTCCGCAAAATAACGTTGCGAGCGTGATTCAATTCCTCGACGCTTAGAGGTACAGTTGCTGATCTCTGTTTGTTGGAGCAGAAGCGTAACATGTAAGCCACAATGCGTTGTAACTTGTGGAACGAATGACTGTGTCTGCAAGTGTACAATTCCTCACCTATTGTAGATGGGGATATTGCCAGGCTTATATGTATCGTTTTCCTTTCCAGGTTGCTGGGGGTGATACTGGGTAAGGCTGACCATTTGTCTGGAGAGCCATGCAGAAATAGTGGTCCATGCAACCATAAGTTGTGCTCATGTAGTTTTCGTGCCGATATTCCTCTTGAGAGTACATCTGCCGCATTGTTGGCCGATGATACATGCTGTCATTGATTTTGGCTTGTTAGTGCTTGGATCTTAGCTATCCGATTGGCCACAAATGTATGGAATGTGGAGGCAGCTGCATTGATCCATGACAAGACGACCGTAGAATCTGACCAAAAGTTTCCTGTGGTACTGTGTTGGAGTTCAAGTTGAGGTCCCGTCGAATTGTGTCCGCGAGCTCAACACCCAATAGTGCAGCACAAAGTTCTAATCGCGGAAGTGACTGCTTTGCCGCTGGGGCTACTCGAGATTTTGAGCATAGCAACCGCACAGAAATTTGTTTATTCTTGTACGTTGCGCGACCGTATATTGCTGCGCCATAAGCGCGATCCGATGCATCCACAAATGTGTGCAGTTCCTTTGTGACTGGAACCTTTCCGTCGTATAAATGTCGGGGAATTTGCATCGAATTTAGGCTCTTCAAGACCTCTCGATAGTCCTTCCAGTCATTCTAAAGGGATGTGGGTACTTCGTCATCCCAGTCGAGTTTGTCTTCCCAGAGTCGTTGCATGAAGATTTTGGCTTTTACAACGACGGGAGCGAATAAGCCTAGGGGATCGAAATTTTTGTGCCAGCTCAGAGCAAACGACACTCTTAGTTATTTTCGTAGCTGTGCTGCTCTGAGCGCGGCCACAAAGTTGGTCTCCTTTGGGCATCCAAATAAGACCCAATGTCTTGATCCTGTAACTGTCCACTGTGTCCTCGAAGTTTACTTCGCTTGCAATGTCGTCCTTATGTATCTCTTGCAACAGTTGCTCGTTGTTCGAGCACCATTTTCGTAAGTTAAATCCATAGGGACCCAGGATCTTTAACAACTCTTCTCGAATTTGGACCGCTTCTTGGACTGAGTCTGCTCCTGTGAGGCAGTCGTCTACGTAGAAGTCATTTACTAATGCAGTGGCTCCTACTGGTGGTTTGTCCATATGTGTTTCGCCCAAGTGATTCAGACACTTTGTTGCTAAAAATGGAGCTGAGCCCGTGCCGTATGTATCTGTTTTGAGTCTATAGTACCTTAACTGCTCCTTGGGATTGTTTCTCTAAACAATCAGCTGGTGAAATTGGTTCTCTGGATTGATCCAAATCTGGCGGTATATTTTTTCAATGTCCGCAGTGAACACATATTTGTGTGTTCTGAATCTTAGCAAGATTGACATTAGGCCACTTTGCACCGTGGGTCCTACATGCAATATGTCGTTAAGTGACTTTCCTGTCGACATCTTACAGGATGCATTAAAAACTACACGTAGCTTTGTAGTGCTGCTATCTGGTTTTTGCACACAATGATCAGGGATGAAGTAATGACTTCTGGGAATCTGTTGTGGTGACACTTCTTTCATGTGTCTTAGATCCTCACATTCTGACATGAACGCTGCATATTGCTTCCAAGTATCTGCAGAAGCTCTGCGCTCCATAGATAAAAATCGTTTTGTCGCAATCTCCATGGAATCTCCCAGGGCTGAATAGTGTTCAGAAAATGGAAGCTTCACAATGAGTCGGCTGTCCACTGCTAACTGCAAATTCTCCAAAAAATGCTTTTCGCAATGGGCCTCAACAGGTGTTCGGTGTTTCTCTGTTGTTTCCAAAATCGCTCTATTCATTAGTTCATTCATTAGTTTCCTAATTAGTTGCTGCCGCACAAATGACTGATGATTCATTTGCTGCCTTAACTTTTTCTGTAACAATCCAACCGAATTCGGTCTTTTGCATAATTGGTCCAGAATTTATTATTCTGTGTTGCTGAGGGAGCAGTATTGAGTAATAATGCTCTGCTCCAATCAACAGATCGATTTTGCCTGGTTTGCTGAAGTACGGGTCAGCAAGTGGTAGATTGCTCGGTATGCTCCAACGCGAATTGTCGATCGCTTGGGCAGGTTGATCCGATACTATGTTTGGTAGTACAAATGCTTCCATTAGCATTGCAAAATTGCTGTGTAGTGACTTAATTGTCACATTTACACGAGCTTTGCTGATCCTTGTATTTCCTCCAATGCCTTCAATCCGAAGAGTTGTGTCATGACGTTTAGTGCCAGCATTGTCACTAGCCTTTCAGAAATGACGTTGATCTGTTATCCAGAGTCCAGGAGTGCCTTGAATGTTGCCTGCTGCCCAATTTTTGCTTATACAACTACCTTGGCTGTTGCAAGTAAATTGTAATTTTGGTTGTTAGTGGATGCCACAACTTGTGCGTGCTCTGCTGCTGAAGCGATAGCGTTCTCCAAATGTAGCACAGTGTGGTGTTTCTTGTTGCATTTAAAACAACTGAACTTGCTAGGGCAAGCATTCGTCTTATGGTCATTTTTAAAACAGTTGACGCATAACTTTTGTCGTTGCACCCAGTTAAGACGTTCGCTAACCGTTTTAACGCGAAAGTCGTCACACTTGGATAAATAGTGACCTGTCTTTTTACAATAAAGACATCCTTTGGGTGCACTTGAAGACGAGGAACATGTTGTATTTTTAGGCTCCTTCTTATAAGTCGCAGATGCCTTTTTTCCAGTAGCCATGACTCGAACTCGCTGTTCGAGGAACTGGAGCATGGTGTCCAGTGGCTGGATTTCCTTTGGGTTACCCAATGATTGTTCATATAGGGTTTTGTTTGTGCCATCCAGTTTGTTCCTTAGGATGGCAATGATGATTGGATCCCATGTTGAGATGTCAATCCCGAGTACCTTTAACAAAGCTTATGACTCAACTGTTGTGATGTGCAGTTCTTTTAAAGACTTCACATCGTCGCTGCAGGTTTGTTGCAGCAGAAGACGATTCAATATCCTATAAGCAATATCTCTAGGATTATTGTACGCATCAACTAAGATTTCCCATGCAAAAAGGTAATTTTCCTCCTTGAGATCAATGTGACGGATTAGTCTTTCCGCCTCTCCGATTACGCTAGGCTTGAGGTACCACATTTTACTTATGGTTGGCATTCTAGTTTCATGTATCATACATGAGAATATATCAAAGAACTGAGACCACTTGAGTATATCACCATCAAATTTTGGAATGGTGATGCGTGGCAAGTTAATGTTATCGGACACCGTACTATTTGACTTGTCTGTCAGTACGTTCCTAACCTCAGCTTCTGCTTTGAGATAGTCAGTGGCGTCATAGCCTGCTTCCTCCGGGTCCTCAAGCTCCTCGTATATTTGGAAGTGGACCTCTTGAAGTTTTGCCCATAATGGGTTTACAATTTCTGCATTAAGAGGCTTGTGTTGAATCGCGCGATTTAATGACTCAATCATCGCCTTTTGCCGACGGCACAATGCAACTAGCTTGGCATTTGTGTTTGCTTTGGCATCAACAATTTCTCAATGCAGCAATGGCGGTCCTTGGCTCCGTCCTATTGCTGCTAGACTGATCTGCAATATCAGCTTGTTCTTTTAAGTAAGTTCTGGTTTCTTGAACCAAAGCGTGAACTTCTTCGAAGAACTTGTAATAAGGGTGAGACTCCTCTAACTTAGAGCTTTTGATCAAGACATTGTTGTTCTTGAAAATAGTCCACTTTTCCTCTAGGATTGTGGCCTTGGCTTGGTAGTAGCCAGGTTTTGCCTTCCGTTCTGCTGGGAGCTTTTTTGTATTCTTTATAAGCCTTGATATCTCCTGGCTTATTTCTTCCTGATTGTCCAGGACATCTTCCAACAAGAGTGATTTCTCTGTGCACATTTTGTCGCCTTGTTGAAAATGACTAAGCTACCAGAATTACGTTTGTTTTTGTGGTTTTATATAGCTCTTTGATTACTCCCGACCCGGTGGAAGTGTTTTATTCGCTCGGCCTGAGCTGGATTACGCTTCTATTCGCAACCGTGTGGTGTGGTCGAAGGAGTATCGAGCTATATGTTGTAGACAGGATTCTTCCCAGAAGTCATTTGTCTTTTGTCGGGGTCACCAAAATGTTTGTGTATATTTGTTTTGTAAGCATTCAGTCTATAAACTGACTGCTAAAAAGGCGTCGCAACTAGCACTTGTAACTAGTTGGACTACGGAGGGGGAATTCCTTGATGATGAGTAAAATACTTGGTTTGTTGGTACAAAGTAAAGAGCTGATTCTTTATTCATGAAAGTAACAATATTTATAGGAAAAAATAGCTTAGTTTGCATAAGTGTAATGTCAATGTAAATTGGGTAATTGTGAACGCAGCAATTGATTGCCAATGCAGAATTGTATATTGGCAATTTCCGCGTTGACTGACCGCTGTTATGGTAACTAGTTATATGTGTCGGTTTCGCTGTGATCAGCAGTTTTTGTAGTTAAGACAATAATACGTATGGTGTTGCATTTAATTGACCTCGTTAAATTATAATTTTGTGGGTTGTGACTTAAATGTATATACGCCTAAACATTCTCCCGGCCGTTGAACAGGTTTTCAACCATCATCTTGGTCTATTGTGAATCGTCTTGGTGATGCTGCTGGATCAGGTGTATTGATGACTTCATTCCTGGGAACCGTTGGTTGCACAGTCCATAGGCGTTTCTTTCGCATTGCATAGGCACATAGCAATATGATGGAGATAGCTAAGGCAGTTATATGATTATGTAGGACTGAACTTGATTGATTAGGCAACTCTAGATTGTTCAGTGTTGCCAATTGCTGCTGTAAGTCGTCCAGATCCTTGTCTTCTTGAACCTTGTAGTCTGAGATGTTAATATTTGTCGCAGGTACATGGGTGACGTTTGACTTGATTAATTCGCCAAAGTGTGCGTAACTTGGTTTCACTTGACTTATGATAGTGCCAAACGTACTGATGCTAATCTACAAGTTGCGTGCAGTACAACCAGATGATAATGAGAGTATTCCGGTGTCTTCTAGCTGTATTGTGGATGGTGTTCCGTTGCATACGGCTTGCAGTTCCATTGCAGAATGTGTTGCAAAGATCCACCTGTTAGGTTGGTGTGTCTTTTCCCAAACCATCTTGGTGGTTCTGTGAGTTGTTTGACACAATTTTGGTGTATTGTTAAAGAGCTGAAACTCACAACGATTGTTTACATTGAACACAGCTTGGTGGTCAAAACATATGTATTCTTCATTTGGTAGTGTGAGGCAGCGTCGTAGATCATCTTGAGTCAATCCCATGAATTGATCCCTGTGGTTGTTAACTGCTATTATAGGTGTTTTAAGCTCAAACAATCTCCAACTTGTTGAGTCCCACACCGGAATTGGTACGATATTAAACAGCTCTAATTTTGATGTTGATACTAGCGGTAATATTACTCTGAATATTACCTGAGTGTCGGTAGCTGTTCCTTCTGCTCGCATTATTCCGTATTTGATCCAATTGATCCTTTAGTTGATTAATGGAAATCAATATTGGGCTGATTGTATGGTGCCGAATTCCTGTCAAAACGTCCACCATTTCTGATTGTATGCGCTGAAGAGTGGCTGCCAGATGTGTTAGTTGAGCTGTAAGTGCCAGGTGATTATCGGTAAGATATGCGCCTGTGTACCTTCCTCTGCTTTGGCTAAGGATAGCCACTTGTTTTCAAGTAGTCTTAGCCGTTTGACCGATGTAGATCCGGTCTTCTTGACAGCGTTGATAGTTGAATCAAGTACTGATCTTTGATTTTTCAGTAAGTGCAGTAGAAATGCTTCATTGGTTTTAACCTCTTCTATGACTTTGGTCATTTTATTGGCGTAGTCAGAGTCTAAAACTCCAAATAGACTGCTTGCAATGTTACCAACTGCATCAAATGGTGATCGGCGTTTTCGTGTGTGTTGCAAGAGTGTGTTTGCAAATTGTAATTCGTCGAATAGGTGCCGAAAGTGCTGTGATATGGAATCACATGTGTTCACATTATTTAGTTCTGGCATCATGTTTTTCTGTGTCCTCTGTTTCGTTAATAGTTCGTTTTTTGGCCATGTCTTCTGGAAATAGTGGCGCAAGTCTGTTTATGGGGCGCTTGTAGGTGCCTGAGGCAGTTTTAACGTCAACCACCCTGACATAATTGTCTTTTTCTGGGTATGTTTTGACAATGCGTCCCATAGGCCAACTCATCACAGGTATGTTGTCTTCCTTGACTAGCACCAGCATGCCTTCCTTTATGTTGGAATTGACGGATTTCCACTTGTGCCTGGCTTGCAGTTCTTGTAAGTATTCTTCCGACCATTGCTTTCAGAATCCTTGCTTAAGTCTGGATACTAACTCCCATCGCTTTACCAAGGATTATTCATTGCGGTCCGTGTTAACATCAGGGGAAGCAGTCAACGTTTCCCCAATCAAAAAGTGAGGGCGGTTGTGTCCGTTGGATCATTTGACATGGGTATGATTGGGCGAAATTTAGGATTGCTTCAATTTCGCTAATCACCGTATTTAATTCTTCAAATGTTAGAGATGCGGTATTGGTTGTGGTGACCAAAAGTCTTTTTGCAGACTTGACCGCAGCCTCCCATAGCCCTCCAAACGATGGCGCGCGTGGTGGAATAAATTTGAAGGCAACTTGTTTTTTGTTGCACTGATCATGGGCGTAGCCACTTTCACTTTCAATTTTTTTAAATCTGTAATTTAGTTCATTTCATGATATCGCATAAATTTTAAAGCTATGTAAATTTAGTAAAAGGCCATATCGATAGTCCCAACGATAGATGTGCGGCCGCTAGCTGATTATATTATATATTTTTGGATCTTTTTTTTTTCGATATAGCTAAAGTCGCAATACAGATGATTCCATTGTGAATAGTATTGTTCACTTGATTTATTTTTTAATGAGTCAACACGCTCACATTGCTCACTTGTTCACCCGAGTTGCTCAGAACAGCTGTTATTTTTTTTTTTTTTTTTTAACGGCCATTATTCTCACTCATTTTAGGTCATGTCAAAATCAGTGTTAATTACTAGATTTAATGTAAACAAAATATATATATATATACTTTTTTTCTTTCACTCAGGTGCCAACTTTTAGCACATAACATAAGAAAAACAAATTAAATAATAATCTGTTGCGCTAAAAATATATATTGTCATTTTATTTTGAACGTTTCGTATTGGCGCAAGAACAAAATTAAAGAAAAAGAACCATAATATTCAACTCTTTTTTGCTCACTCACTCATGAATAACCCAACACTAAATGTGAAAGAGTTGGCGCCAAATTATGCTAATTTACTATATTGCGGATTAGTACAATCCAAAGTGCTTTTAAAAGAAAAAATGGCAAAAAAAATCACAGATTTTTTTGGCTCAGTGGCAAAAATGAACAAAAATATACAACCGGAGGCAACGCCGTCAGAATTATTAATTGAAGCGATTCCTGATAATGTACCTACAAAGGACCTGGATGGAGGTATTTAAACTTTTTCTTAGAGCTATGTTATAAAAGCTAAATTTTTTCGTTTTGCAGGTAATTTAATGGATTTGATAAATCTTAAGATCGATACAGGAGATATTGTCATGAAACAGCATTTTAAAGACTGCGGAAAAAATTCTAAATATACATCGCCGCAAATTCAAAATGAATTGATTAGGATTTGTGGAATTGTAGAGTGCGACAACATAATTGCAATCAGCAAAAAAGCAGTGAGTTATAGCATACTTGCAGACGAGAGCGCAGATATCGCTGGGAAGGAGCAGTTATCCATTGGTATCAGATTTTGTGATGACAGTATGTGTGTTCGTGAAGAGTTTCTCGGATTCATCGAGATACAAGCAATGGACGCAAAATCGATTGCTCTGGCAATTGATACTTATTTTCAATATCTAGAACTTGATTCTAAGAAATGCGTTGGTCAGGGCTACGACGGAGCTTTATCAATGTCCGGAAAAGACGGCGGCGTGCAAGCGATTTTAAGGGAAAAGTAAAAAAAGTAAAAGAAACCCGACATTTATCATGGCTGTGTTTTTGATTGCCAAGTACTCTGCATTATTAGAGCCCGTCGTCAATGCCTTACAGGCTTCAAGCCAAAACATTTTACAATGTGCTGAGCATGTACAAAACATAATTGATGTTGTCGAAGAACAACGAAAAGACATTGATGTTTGGATTGGAGAACTATTTGGTGAAGCAGTTATATTAGCTGAATATTTCGATGTCGAAATTAAGGTCCCAAGGATTTGTCAACGACAAACTTTGCGCTCAAATCCACCTTCAGCCACTGAATTTTTAAAAATCTCTCGTAATTCCATACCTGGACTCACTCATAAGTTCTCTAAATAATCGATTCTCTACAACCAATACGCCTGCCTATAATATAACATTTTTGGATCCAGTAAACATGCTATCTCTGTCAGTTACCGATTTTAGGCTCAAAACAAAGAATGTTGCGAAGTTTTATGAAATTGAAGGGCTGGAAGCAGAAAATGAGATTTGGTACTCTATTTGGATAAAAAAGAACAAATCACAGGAAGATTTGAAAAAAGTAGAAATTAAAGAACTCATTGAAGAAGCCGGCGCTTTATTTCCGGCTACAAAGATTGCTCTAGAAATCATGCTTTCCCTGCCATGCACAACATGTTCAATCGAGCGTTCGTCTAGCACTTTGAGAAGAGTGAAAACATGGCTTCGGTCAACAATGGGTGCAGATCGCGTAAATGGTAAGCATTTCTGGCTATTTTATATATTATAAACTATTTAAAACCGTTTTCTTAGGATTGTGCATGCTAAGTGTTCACCGGAAATTCGTAAGCGAAAATAAACCGAAAATTATCGCAGAAGTTTTAAATCGGTTCGCAGAAAACCCACGCCGATTAATCTTAAAATAATTATGTACATTAATAAAATATAAAAATACTTTATGTAATGCTAAAAAGTAAGTTTCTAAGTTAAAAAAAAAATTATTTTTGAGGTCTACACTTGCCTCGACGGCTTAAGAAGCGTCTTAAGGCTCCCAAAAAGACGTCTGTTGTTAGATCACTAACCAAGTCAAGGTGTACCGCCTTGGTGGCGAAGCAACAGTAAACAGCTATGTCTGGTCGCTTTCCTCGAAGTTTATGATGAATCCATGTTGGTCCGCAGTAATCTACGCCTGTTGTAAGAAATGGGCGTGTTGGTGTTACTCGATCGGCTGACAAATTACCCATAATTTGGTTCATTAACTTGGGCCTTGCCTTGTTGCATGTCACGCAATTGTGAATGATATTCCTTGACATTGTTTTGTCGTTTAGGATCCAATATTGTTGTCTAGCGGTTGCTCGTAAGGCTTGGGCACCGCAATGCATATTGTCCTCATGCAGATCTTTCAAAAGCATTTTTACTATTGGATTATTGTAGGGCAGCAGAATCTGGTGCCTTACATTGTAAGGGAGTGGGACTTGATCCAATCTGCCACCAACTCGTATAAGTCTGTCGGATCCTTGTAGGGGGGACAGCGATGAAATTGTACTCCTTTTTTCCACCATATTGTGACGCTGCAGCGATTTTAGCTCAGCAGCAAATTCCACTTGTTGTATTGTCCGCAAAATAACGTTGCGAGCGTGATTCAATTCCTCGACGCTTAGAGGTACAGTTGCTGATCTCTGTTTGTTGGAGCAGAAGCGTAACATGTAAGCCACAATGCGTTGTAACTTGTGGAACGAATGACTGTGTCTGCAAGTGTACAATTCCTCACCTATTGTAGATGGGGATATTGCCAGGCTTATATGTATCGTTTTCCTTTCCAGGTTGCTGGGGGTGATACTGGGTAAGGCTGACCATTTGTCTGGAGAGCCATGCAGAAATAGTGGTCCATGCAACCATAAGTTGTGCTCATGTAGTTTTCGTGCCGATATTCCTCTTGAGAGTACATCTGCCGCATTGTTGGCCGATGATACATGCCGCCATTGATTTTGGCTTGTTAGTGCTTGGATCTTAGCTATCCGATTGGCCACAAATGTATGGAATGTGGAGGCAGCTGCATTGATCCATGACAAGACGACCGTAGAATCTGACCAAAAGTTTCCTGTGGTACTGTGTTGGAGTTCAAGTTGAGGTCCCGTCGAATTGTGTCCGCGAGCTCAACACCCAATAGTGCAGCACAAAGTTCTAATCGCGGAAGTGACTGCTTTGCCGTTGGGGCTACTCGAGATTTTGAGCATAGCAACCGCACAGAAATTTGTTTATTCTTGTACGTTGCGCGACCGTATATTGCTGCGCCATAAGCGCGATCCGATGCATCCACAAATGTGTGCAGTTCCTTTGTGACTGGAACCTTTCCGTCGTATAAATGTCGGGGAATTTGCATCGAATTTAGGCTCTTCAAGACCTCTCGATAGTCCTTCCAGTCGTTCTAAAGGGATGTGGGTACTTCGTCATCCCAGTCGAGTTTGTCTTCCCAGAGTCGTTGCATGAAGATTTTGGCTTTACAACGACGGGAGCGAATAAGCCTAGGGGATCGAAGATTTGTGCCAGCTCAGAGCAAACGACACTCTTAGTTATTTTCGTAGCTGTGCTGCTCTGAGCGCGGCCACAAAGTTGGTCTCCTTTGGGCATCCAAATAAGACCCAATGTCTTGATTCTGTAACTGTCTACTGTGTCCTCGAAGTTTACTTCGCTTGCAATGTCGTCCTTATGTATGCCTTGCAACAGTTGCTCGTTGTTCGAGCACCATTTTCGTAAGTTAAATCCATAGGGACGCAGGATCTTTAATAACTCTTCTCGAATTTGGACCGCTTCTTGGACTGAGTCTGCTCCCGTGAGGCAGTCGTCTACGTAGAAGTCATTTACTAATGCAGTGGCTCCTACTGGTGATTTGTCCATATGTGTTGCGCCCAAGTGATTCAGACACTTTGTTGCTAAAAATGGAGCTGAGCCCGTGCCGTACGTATCTGTTTTGAGTCTATAGTACCTTAACTGCTCTTTGGGATTGTTTCTCCATTGATCCAAATCTGGCGGTACATTTTTTCAATGTCCGCAGTGAACACATATTTGTGTGTTCTGAATCTTAACAAGATTGACATTAGGCCACTTTGCTACGTGGGTCCTACATGCAATATGTCGTTAAGTGACTTTCCTGTCGACATCTTACAGGATGCATTAAAAACTACACGTAGCTTTGTAGTGCTGCTATCTGGTTTTTGCACACACTGATCAGGGATGAAGTAATGACTTCTGGGAATCTGTTGTGGTGACACTTCTTTCATGTGTCTTAGATCCTCACATTCTGACATGAACGCTGCATATTGCTTCCAAGTATCTGCAGAAGCTCTGCGCACCATAGATAAAAATCGTTTTGTCGCAATCTCCATGGAATCTTCCAGGGCTGAATAGTGTTCAGAAAATGGAAGCTTCACAATGAGTCGGCCGTCTACTGCTATCTGCAAATTTTCCAAAAAATGCTTTTCGCAATGGGCCTCAACAGGTGTTCGGTGTTTCTCTGTTGTTTCCATGTTGTCCAGTGTCACAAATCGCTCTATTCATTAGTTCATTCATTAGTTTCCTAATTAGTTGCTGCCGCACAAATGACTGATGATTCATTTGCTGCCTTAACTTTTTCTGTAACAATCCAACTGAATTCGGTCTTTTGCATAATTGGTCCAGAATTTATTATTCTGTGTTGCTGAGGGAGCAGTATTGAGTAATAATGCTCTGCTCCAATCAACAGATCGATTTTGCCTGGTTTGCTGAAGTACGGGTCAGCAAGAGGTAGATTGCTCGGTATGCTCCAACTCGAATTGTCGATCGCTTGGGCAGGTTGATCCGATACTATGCACTATGGGTAATTTGACCAGTTTTGAGGCCAAAACCCATTTTTTGAAAGTCGTTCAATTAACATTTTGTTCGTGGCTTTACATAGTAAAATGATTGAGCTTTAATGTTGCATACCACAAATTTTAACAGAGGCCTTCACTGTTAAGTTACAGGCTGTTAAACACAGTTGTTTTAACAGAAGAGCGCGCGCAGCTAACTTAACAAAAATTACACAACAAAGAACATAATAAAAAAAAGTAAATTAACACTTAAAAATTAAAAACAACCAAATGGCTTTCGATGGTGGGTGGTTTGTACTTTGTGTTTGCGAAATTAGAATGTAGATTGTGCCTGTCTTGTCCCCGTACTTGTCTTTATTGTAAGCTGCCTAAAATGAAAATTTTTAAAACGAAATCTGAACTTTGAATGGACTAGAAAAGTGAGTCCCACCTAGTCCCACCTTAAAATAAAAACAGTGTTTTAGAGTGTTTCATTACCTTTAAAATGAGAGTAGTCTTAATTTCCACTTTTAACCACAACCAGAGATATTTCAATTTACATATCATAACCTTACATTTGATAATGCAACGTTGTTTGCAAAATGGACTGAAGTGAGTGGAAAAGGCCAAAAAGAGGTTGCAATTTGTAACTGTTTTATGGCGAAAGTGCCAAAAACGTGCTCTTCCACAACCAAAACTAAGATGTTGATAAATATAAAAACGAAAAAAAAGATATGTCATCAATTTTTTACTAAGCGGTTCTATGGGAGCTATATGATAAAGTGGGCCGATGTTTATAACTTTTACCCAAAATGTAAGAAACGTAAATAAACTAATTTTCAGAAAATTTAAGCCAAATATCTTCAAAAACAAAAATGTTTTCATACGCGAAATCACATTTTTACCAATTGTTACTATGGGAGCTATACGATATAGTTGACCCATGTCGCTCTTTTTTTGCAACGATGTTAGTATTATAATAACTATAAAAACCGCCAAGTTTGGTCGTGATAGGTTGACAAACATAGAAAATACATAGCCTATCTTTTGTAAAAGGGGCGGTGAAACGCCCATTTTGTACAAATATTTTCCTTTGGTTATCAAAAACTCAAAGCAAAAAACCAAATCAAATTATCTTGCTTCGTTCTTGAGCTATTAATTAATGCCACAAAAATGGTCAAATTACCCATAGTGCTATGTTTGGTAGTACAAATGCTTCCATTAGCATTGCAAAATTGCTGTGTAGTGACTTAATTGTCACATTTACACGAGCTTTGCTGATCCTTGTATTTCCTCCAATGCCTTCAATCCGGAGAGTTGTGTCATGACGTTTTAGTGCCAGCATTGTCACTAGCCTTTCAGAAATGACGTTGATCTGTGATCCAGAGTCCAGGAGTGCCTTGAATGTTGCCTGCTGCCCATTATTTGCTTATACAACTACCTTGGCTGTTGCAAGTAAATTGTAATTTTGGTTGTTAGTGGATGCCACAACTTGTGCGTGCTCTGCTGCTGAAGCGATAGCGTTCTCCAAATGTAGCACAGTGTGGTGTTTCTTGTTGCATTTAAAACAACTGAACTTGCTAGGGCAAGCATTCGTCTTATGGTCATTTTTAAAACAGTTGACGCATAACTTTTGTCGTTGCACCCAGTTAAGACGTTCGCTAACCGTTTTAACGCGAAAGTCGTCACACTTGGATAAATAGTGACCTGTCTTTTTACAATAAAGACATCCTTTGGGTGCACTTGAAGACGAGGAACATGTTGTATTTTTAGGCTCCTTCTTATAAGTCGCAGATGCCTTTTTTCCAGTAGCCATGACTCGAATTCGTTGTTCGAGGAACTGGAGCATGGTGTCCAGTGGCTGGATTTCCTTTGGGTTACCCAATGATTGTTCATATAGGGTTTTGTTTGTGCCATCCAGTTTGTTCCTTAGGATGGCAATGATGATTGGATCCCATGTTGAGATGTCAATCCCGAGTCCCTTTAACGAAGCTTATGACTCAACTGTTGTGATGTGCAGTTCTTTTAAAGACTTCACATCGTCGCTGCAGGTTTGTTGCAGCAGAAGACGATTCAATATCCTATAAGCAATATCTCTAGGATTATTGTACGCATCAACTAAGATTTCCCATGCGAAAAGGTAATTTTCCTCCTTGAGATCAATGTGACGGATTAGTCTTTCCGCCTCTCCGATTACGCTAGTCTTGAGGTACCACATTTTACTTATGGTTGGCATTCTAGTTTCAGGTATCATACATGAGAATATATCAAAGAACTGAGACCACTTGAGTATATCACCATCAAATTTTGGAATGGTGATGCGTGGCAAGTTAATGTTATCGGACACCGTACTATTTGACTTGTCTGTCAGTACGTTCCTAACCTCAGCTTCTGCTTTGAGATAGTCAGTGGCGTCATAGCCTGCTTCCTCCGGGTCCTCAAGCTCCTCGTATATTTGGAAGTGGACCTCTTGAAGTTTTGCCCATAATGGGTTTACAATTTCGGCATTAAGAGGCTTGTGTTGAATCGCGCGATTTAATGACTCAATCATCGCCTTTTGCCGACGGCACAATGCAACTAGCTTGGCATTTGTGTTTGCTTTGGCATCAACAATTCCTGCAGCAATGGCGGTCCTTGGCTCCGTCCTATTGCTGCTAGACTGATCTGCAATATCAGCTTGTTCTTTTAAGTAAGTTCTGGTTTCTTGAACCAAAGCGTGAACTTCTTCGAAGAACTTGTAATAAGGGTGAGACTCCTCTAACTTAGAGCTTTTGATCAAGACATTGTTGTTCTTGAAAATAGTCCACTTTTCCTCTAGGATTGTGGCCTTGGCTTGGTAGTAGCCAGGTTTTGCCTTCCGTTCTGCTGGAAGCTTTTTTGTATTCTTTATAAGCCTTGATATCTCCTGGCTTATTTCTTCCTGATTGTCCAGGACATCTTCCAACAAGAGTGATTTCTCTGTGCACATTTTGTCGCCTAGTTGAAAATGACTAAGCTACCAGAATCACGTTTGTTTTTGTTGTTGTATATAGCTCTTTGATTACTCCTGACCCGGTGGAAGTGTTTTATTCTCTCGGCCTGAGCTGGATTACGCTTCTATTCGCAACCGTGTGGTGTGGTCGAAGGAGTATCGAGCTATATGTTGTAGACAGGATCCTTCCCAGAAGTCATTTGTCTTTTGTCGGGGTCACCAAAATGTTTGTGTATATTTGTTTTGTAAGCATTCAGTCTATAAACTGACTGCTAAAAAGGCGTCGCAACTAGCACTTGTAACTAGTTGGACTACGGAGGGGGAATTCCTTGATGATGAGTAAAATACTTGGTTTGTTGGTACAAAGTAAAGAGCTGATTCTTTATTCATGAAAGTAACAATATTTATAGGAAAAAATAGCTTAGTTTGCGTAAGTGTAATGTCAATGTAAATTGGGTTATTGTGAACGCAGCAAATGATTGCCAATGCAGAATTGTATATTGGCAATTTCCGCGTTGACTGACCGCTGTTATGGTAACTAGTTATATGTGTCGGTTTCGCTGTGATCAGCAGTTTTTGTAGTTAAGACAATAATACGTATGGTGTTGCATTTAATTGACCTCGTTAAATTATAATTGTCTGTCATATATTGTGTGTGCTGTAACTTAAATGTATATATAACAAGTAAGAAGGCTCTAGTCGGGAGAGCCCGACTAGAAGATACCCTGAACCCAGTTGCAATAAATATATTTAATTTATATAAGACTTTGGTATACTGGCTTAGCTTCCATCGATTAAGTTCAATATCTCCGGTGTTTCTCAACCGATTTGGAAATTTTCAGAAAAGTTCTATCATTATCCATTACTTCAACCCTCATTTTTAGATTTTCCAAATTCGATATTTTATTGATATCGATATTATGTGTATATCGGAAACCAGAATAGTTATCGATAATTTGAAGCAAACTTGTTCTGCTCATGGTATAGGAGAACTTAAATACAAAATCAGAAGTCTCTAGCTCTTGTAGTCTCTGAGATCCACGCGTTCATACAGACAGACAGACGGACAGACGGACAGACAGACGGACAGACGGACATGGCTATATCGTCTCGGCTGTTGATGCTGATCAAGAATATATTTACTTTATAGGGTCGGAGATGCTTCCTTCTGCCTGTTACATACTTTTGCACAAAACCATTATACCCTTATTTACCCATTTTATGGGTTAAGGGTATAAAAATGTTTAGTCTTACTTTTATCATCCAGTGTTTATTAAAATAATTCACAAACAGTTTCAGAGTGTCGTGCTTCTTTTTGGGCAGCTCCAACAATTGGTCCTTTAAAACAGTGAACATTTCTTGAATCTGCCTAGGCTGAACTAATGGCAAGCTGAGGAAAGTCCGATACCATTTGTAGCAGCTCACATCTTTTTTCAAAATGGCTCAAAATTTGCAATCTTTGAGCTGTTGCGCATCAAAGCTTGGCAATAATGGAACCAGCAGGCACTTAGCGTTGCCGTTGGGAAAATATTTTTTAGCGCATTTCTCAGAGCCATCTCATAGTCCGTTGTAAAGCTTTTCGGATGAAACTTAAAACTGAAAAAAATAAAAAAGCAAAAATTTGCTCGTAGGCCTCTTTGCACTTCTTCGTCATCAAAATGTAAAAAAATTGAAAAGTCTGATATTGGAATAAAAAGTTTAGTTACATATTGCAAGAACTATATGTATATAAATACGTACATAGTTCCTAAATTGATAATGAACAATAAGTAGTTGATTAAAGCCGCAAGAAGGGACCGTTGCAAAAGTTCCGTCGATGAAAAAGTGGCGTTCCCCTGTTCTTTTTTCAATCAGCTCTACAATACTCGGCGTTAAAAAAAATCCAGTAGGCGAAATTTTCTTTCAATATTGTGACTCTATAAAACGGTTGCTGTTTTTTTTTTTTCGATGTGTCATATTCTTGAAAAAACGCATTGTCGTCAAATAGTAATTTGGTTTCAGTTGGCGAATTAGGATTTTTCATCGTGGTTTCACTCCGGATCCTAAACAATTGCCGTCTTATTTTCGGATAAGCAACTGAAGTTGAAGCTTCCCCAGTTTTTCGGTATTTATCGTAAAATATATCACGAACTCCTTTTCTTTTCAAATTTTTATAATCACATTTTTGTTTTACATTATTAATTAAGTCCAGCTCTTTTATTAACTTTTCTGGAGCAGCATGGTTGTGGTTGTATTCAAGACTCAATTGAGTGCACACGCCAGTATTCGACACAGCTACTGAGACACTACAGTCTTGTACATAACAAATATAGCGCGAATTATTTTTTAACACACTCTTAATTTTAAACAATTGATGCTGGGTTGTGAGAAGCAACAACTTCGAACTTTTTCGAAAGCCAGCAAACAATTTTATATTCGTAACGAACAGCTTCCATTTCACGTGCACTTTGTTTAAATATCAATGATAAACTAACTTAGATCATTGTGCCGAAAACTTCAAAAGTGCTTAGAGAGAAAAGAAAATAAACGGTAAATTCTTATCGGTAATTTCATTGACTCTTTATGCATTTTTCAAGTTTTTAAAAATTGTGGGCAATATGACATAACGCCCACGGGCGCTACAACACTTTGGGAGTGGGTGCTATGACACTTTTTTGGGTGTCATAACGCCCGTGGGCGTTGCAGTATTGATGACATGCGTAATATGCTGAATAATTGTGGGTAGCAATAATTTGATGCATTTTGAGTCGATTTCGTCTAGCCCGATGGCGTTGGATTTAATTTTGAACATGGCTTTTAAGACTTCACATTCACTCACACAAGTAAATTCAAACATATTAACATTCATAGACGAGACAGAACTAATATACGGATTGCATGAGCTAACAGGTTTAGTTTTGCCTATCCGTATGGTATTTAAAGTTTTCCAAGTTTGTCTTATGTTAATTGCACTGTTGAATTTATTACCGTAATAGTTTCTCTAGGCATTTTATATCAAAGTATTAACTCTAGGTCGGGCTGCTTTAAAAACTATATTACAACTTTCCGTTTTATTGTTGTAAGCCTCATTTCTCTTTTTGATTGCACTTCTTATTTGACTATTAAACCAAGTCGCGATAACCGGCTTTACAGTGCTAGTTTTAAATGGTACAAATTTATTGTACAGATAGCCAATATTTAAATTCATTAAATATAGTTCAGTGTTAACCATTGGGAGGGAATATATAGTGTTCCAATCACAGAGACGACAATCTTCAATTAAACTAGTGTAGTCAAGTTTTGGAAGTCTCTGTATTGAAAGGTCTGTATGTTGCTGTCAATTTGCATATCATACGTTATAAATAAGACATCGTGTTTTGAAAAAGCAGGTACTGAGACTTGGTCATATAGCAAAATTTGTTCTGGTTTGTTGACAAAAATTACATCTTATAAAGTGTTAATGGTCTGCGAAAAATGCGTCGCTAAGATTATGTTTTCAGGGTTCAGTCCTATTGACTCCATTTCATTTAGTAGATGTTGCTCTATTAATGTATGTAACTACTTAGGTCACCTGTTAGTTTAATGTCCGTGTACGTCAGTGTTAGGTCAGTTATTAAATCAATCAGGTAAGAGTATTCAATATTCTTATGAGGTCTGTATATACAGCCGACTAGCATTTTAGTATCACAGTTAAAATTCATAAGCTCTACAAATATATATTCCACTTGGCTGTCAGATGGTTGCTTAGATATTATTTTGCATTTCAGTCTTTAAGTTACGAATATTGCCACTCCCCCTGCATGGCCAATACGATCTGAACGGAAAACATTATAACCATCACATAGAATATACGAATCATTCAAATTTGGGACAAACCACGTTTCGGACACACAAACAACAACTATATTTGAGTTGACAAACATATAACGAAACTCTTCTACCTTATTCACTAAGCTTTGTGCATTGATATGACACATTTTAAGACCAATTTTCTGCTTGCCCAGAATCCTAACCATTGCATGGCTGTTCACTTTGGTTGAACTTAAGTTACCTATCATTTAATAGAAAATATAAGAGAAAACTGATTAGTTGCGCACTTAATTTACAAAAGTTTATTAGCAAGAGAACAATTACACTTACGAGACATGTATTTCAAACAACATAAATTATTCTGTGTATATAAAAGAGTTTGTCCTGATGATAATGGAAGAGCCACAGCCTAAACGAAAAGAGCTAGAAGGCTGAAATTTTCATACAATTTTCCATGCAGGTAGGAGGTGAGCACTAAGAAATGAATTTTTATTTGGACAACTCCTTCAAGTACCTCCCATACGATTTGGAGCACTTTTTACCCATTTTAAAAAACAAATTACAATTACAACAAGTACCCATTCCACTAATGTCGCCTGATTGTCGCACAAGCTGAGGGTTTGATCGCGAGCGAGAATACAAAAATAAAACAAATGCGCAGAGACGCCTTCGCGTCGCACAATCAAATTCATAAGAAAAGGTTCTTACACTTGCAAAAAAGAAACGGGTTTCCCCTTCTTAGTGAATAAGTGCATACACAATTAAGTGAACAATGCGCTTGAAAATAATTTTCATAATTTTATGTACATGTATCACTTCGCACAGTGCACATTCTTTTTTTTTTTCAAATTTGTGTGCCTTTGACAATTGATTTACGACCCAAGTAGCGTTTGTTGTTGTTGTCAGTGTTGTTGTTGGGCCCGCACTGCTAATTTTTGTTGATGTCATTGATTTTAAAAACAACAACAACAACATAAGAAAACTTGGTGCGTCTAAAAAAAATTCCCACACCAGAATATGTTATGGGGGTCGTAACTTATTTAAATCCACAACAATGTATGATGCAATATGAAAATCATACCCAACCGGTCACATGTGACGTCATCTGCGCAGAAGGTACACCGCTGACTGCGCAATCTGAGTTTCATCGTTCTTGAGCCGAAAGAGGCAACATATAAGGCGCATGATCGGAGCGAGACTTAAAAATAATTTGTCATCCAGCGTCGAACATGAAGAGCGATTCGCGAGCGTGTTCAAGTTTAAGCTGTATCTTTGGGTTTGGGACCAGCTGCGCTCAATTCACCGCAACACGAGAATAAACGAATCTGAAAACAAGTAGGAAGGCTAAAAGATACCCTGAACCTGTGTATTAAAATGACTTGCAGTAGTGCAGTTTTTCTTGATTTAACTTTAATATAAAATATCTCCAGTGTTTCTTAACCGATTGGGATCAAAATTTCACAGAAGTTATAAAGTTATCCATAGTTTCAACTTATATTTTTATATTTTCTTAATTCGAGACTTTTTCGCTATCGATTCCATATGTATATCGGAAACCAGAATAGTTACCGATAGTTTGAAATAAAGTTCATCTTCATATGGCTTAGGAGAAGCTATGTTACAAATTTAAAGTCTCTAGCTCTTATAGTGCATACAAACGGACGGACGGACAGACGGAGGGACAGACGGACAGACGCACATGGCTGTATCGACACGGCTGTTGATGCTGATCAAGAATATATATACTTTATATGGGGTCGGAGATGCTTCTATTTGCCTGTAACATACTAATAGTATTACATAGTTATAAAGACGCTGCTTAAGTGCATTTAAAAATCAAATAAAACGAAGCAGTCTGAATATTCTATTAAATTTATATAAGTTGGTATATTCAATTTTGTTGAATTTTATACTTACGTATAGACACTGTAACGTTGTAACAATTGTTTTACAGTGAAGTTAATTGACTCACAGCCAAATAAAAATATGTCTATTGAAACTTTAGATATAAGTGGTGTTTCGGTGTATTCAGTTGTTGCCATAATTGGTGATGGAGCCTGCCATTTTAGATCTATTTTCTACCTTTTATTTGCTAGGCAAGGCTTCCATGGCACCATACGCCAAAATATTGTTGAACATGTTGTAACCAACTGGAAAACTTTTGCTTGCTTCAGCAAAAACTTAAATGCAGAGCGTTAAAGCTCTTTTGAACAATATGAGTGCGATATGTCAAATGCAAAGACTTATGGTACTGCATGTGATCTTCAAGCAGCAGCAGAAATTATACTGTAAATGCCTTACAGTACCCTTCAGTGGATATACCAAATTGGAATCCATTATTAAAAAAGGAGGAACCACAAAAAAAAAGATATCTGCGTTAAGCCTTTGCAGCTATAAATAATTATTCGTCAATCTGAGATAAATCATTTAATTTATTTATTTTTTTTTTATTTAGTTTTTGGTTGATATGTATGCTAAAGCTTAGTACGCAGGAACTAGAAATATTTCTATTTGTGTCAAACTCCATATAAAAAAAACGCTAGAAATAATTTCTAGACATAATTTCTAGAGACATTTCTAATGAGTATATGCAGCAGCTAGAAATGTATACTCAAAAAATTTTGAGAGTTGCATTGATCGATTACATTGAAGTGGATCGTGTGGATGGCATTGAACAGCTGAATTTCTGCTAGAAAATATGAGCAGCACATTATTTCTAGGCACAAGTGTGCCCGTATTACTCTTTTACCTTTTTGTTTTGCCATTTTTTTGCGTTTTTGGGATTTTTCCGGTATTTTTAAGGGGCACACAGGGTCTTAGGATACACATTAGAAATAATGTGTAAATTTCTATCAGAAAAAATTCTAGTTCCTGCGTACTAAGCTTAAAGTTGAAACAGAAAGGTTAAATTATATTCGCTACATTCAAGCGAAACTCAGAGCAGATAGCTATATACATCTACAAGATGCAATAGGCCAACAAGATGTTGTCGCAGCTCAACTTGGTCAGATGGTAATTTTACCATCTTCTTTTAAAAGCTCTGCACGATATATGCATGAAAAGACTCAAGATGCTATGACATATGTCCGCCATTATGGGCGACCAGATCTTTTTATAACATTCACATGCAATCCACAATGGTATGACATAAAAAGTGTTTTATTGCCGGGTCAAAAACCACATGATCGTCACGAAATTATAGCTCGAGTTTTTCATTTAAAAGTTAAAGCTTTAATGTCACTATTGACAAAAGGTTCTTTGTTTGGAAGCTTGCAATGTTTCATGTACTCTGTTGAATAGCAAAAGCGGGGTTTACCACATATACATAGAAAATAAAATAAGACCAGATAAAATCGATAAAATTATCTGTGCCGAAATACCAAACGCAGATGGGGATCCTTTGTTATTTAACATTGTTAAGTCAAATATGATTCATGGTCCTTGCGGTGCATTTAATAATAAATCGCCATGCATGAAAAATGGAAAATGTACCAAAAGGTTTCCTCGACAATTACTTAAAGAAACTGTGACTGGAAAAGATAGTTACCCTCTATATCGTAGAAGAGCGATAGAAGATGGTGGTTATGCAATTAATATAAATGGTAATTGCATAGATAACCCTTGGGTTGTGCCTTATAACTGTGTACTATTGAGAAAATTTGAAGCTCACATAAGTGTTGAGTATTGTAGTTCTGTTAAGTCTATTAAATACATTTGAAAATATGTTAACAAGGGCAGTGATCAAGCATCATTTACTCTTGAAGACCAACGTAATGAAATTAATATGTACGAAAGTGGCCGTTATATAAGTAGCTCAGAAGCGGTATGGAGAATCCTTGCATTTCCCATACATGAACGTTTTCCGGCTATAACACACTTAACTGTTTATTTAGAAAATGGTCAACGGATATATTTTAACCCCAATAATCCGCAAAAATTACTTGACAGATTAAGCACTACACCCAAAACCACTATGCTAGCCTTCTTTGAGCTATGCACACGTGAAGAGTTTGCAAGAACGCTTCTATATTGTGAAGTTCCATCGTATTTTAGATGGAACAAAAAAAATGTCAAAGAAGAAAACGAGGGCATGATGTGCCAAATTTTCCTGAGGTTAAAAGAGATTCAGCTTTGGGAAGAGTTCACACTATTCATCCCAATAATACAGAATGTTTCTATTTAAAACTTTGATTACATTTTGTAAGGGGCCCAACTTCATTTTTATATTTAACAAGTAAGAAGACTCTAGTCGGGAGAGCCCAACTAGAAGATACCCTGAACCCAGTTGCAATAAATTTTATGTAAGACTTTGGTATACTGACTTAACTTCAATCGATTAAATTCGATATCTCCGGTGTTTCTTAACCGATTTGGATGAAATTTTCAGAAAAGTTCTATTATTACCCATTACTTCAACCCTAATTTTTAGATTTTCAAAATTCGATATTTTATTGTTATCGATATTATGTGTATATCGGAAACCAGAATAGTTATCGATAATTTGAAGCAAACTTGTTCTGCTTATGGTATAGGAGAACTTAAATACAAAATCTGAAGTCTCTAGCTCTTGTAGTCTCTGAGATCCACGCGTTCATACAGACAGACAGACGGACAGACGGACAGACGAACAGACGGACAGACGGACAGACGGACGGACAGACGGACAGACGGACATGGCTATATCGTCTCGGCTGTTGATGCTGATCAAGAAAATATACACTTTATAGGGTCGGAGATGCTTCCTTCTGCCTGTTACATACTTTTGCACAACACCAATTTACCCTTATTTACCCATTTTATGGGTTAAGGGTATAAAAACCGTTAATGGTAAAGCATACGCATTATTTCAATTGACATTCGAGATTATAGGATTACGAGAAGATGATAAGCACTGGGATTCAACTATAGCCGAAGCTGTCATATTTCCAAGTCCTACAAAACTGAGAGAACTTTTTGCAATAATGTTAGTACTTTGTCAAATTTCAGATGCTCTTAAATTTTGGAATACTTATAAAGAGAGTTTCTCAAAAGATATTTTAAGAGCCTTTCATATTTCACAAGACAGAAATATTGATTAAAGTATTGTGAATAATGTAATAAATAAAAGTATTGTTTACATTGAAGATATTGTACTGTCTATTGGTGGTCAAAAATTGACTTATTATGGACTTCCATTACCAATTAGATCCGAGGAAATTGTTCCAAATATTGAATATCATAGAGAAACAAATTATGAAAATTGCGATTGTTTTGTTGTTAATTATGAGCTACTCCTTACTGCTGGGCAAAAACAAGTATACGAAAAGATACTACATAGCGTTGAAGCAGAAGAGGGAGAAATATATTTTTTTAAGATGCACCTGGTGTAACAGGTAAAACGTATCATTTAAATTTATTATTGGCAAAGGTAGGGCAAAGTAAAAAAATTGCATTGGCCGTTGATTCTTCCGGTATCGCAGCCACTTTACTTAATGGTGGCCGCACAGAGCATTCTACACTTAAGATTCCATTTAATTTGATTCATTTAGAAACACCACTTTGCTGAATTTCAAAGCAATCTAATATTGCTGCTGTGCTCAAAGATTGCAAGCTTATTGTTTGGGATGAGTGTACTATGGGCCTTAAAGGTGCTTTTAAAGCTGTAAATCGATCTTTGAAAGACATTCGAGATAGTGAATACTTACTTAATGGGTGGCATAACTGTTCTCTTAGCTGGTGTTTTTCGACAAACTCTTCCAGTGATCCCCAGAGGAACAAGAGCAGATGAAATAAATGCGTGCTTAAAGTCTTCAATTTTGTGGCCCAAAATACAGAAAATTGCATTAACGAAGAATATGCAGTGCACTTAAAATGTGATAGCATAGCTGGTGAATTTGCAGAAATGCTACTTAAAATAGGAAATGGATTATTTCCAACCCAAGATGGCAAAATAACTTTACCATCCACTTTGTGTCATGTTGTGAAAAGTATTGAAAAGCTAACTCTAAAAATATTTCCGGATATTACACATATCTCTCAAAAATCACTCGAATGGTTTTCAGAACGCGCTATTTTGACTGCGAGAAATTAAAATGCATTGAAAGTAAACGAGTTTTTATTATAATAATTTCATTGATTCTGTGACTGAAATCGAAGATGCAGTTCATTACCCCGTCGAGTTTCTGAATTCATTAAATCCGGCTGGCCTGCCTCAACATAAATTAACTTTAAAGATTGGTTCACCTGCAATGTTGATTCGCAACTTGAAGCCGCCAAAACTGTGCAATGGTACAAGATTGCAAGTTAAAGTCCTTCATAAGAATGTTGTCGAAGCAATCGTCTTTACTGACAATGGTATAGGGAAAACAGTTTTTATACCGAAAATTCCATTAATACCTTCTGATTCTGAATTGCCAATTCAATTTAAAAGATTGCAATTTCCATTAAAAGTTTGCTTTGCCTTAACAATTAATAAATCACAGGGACAAACTCTTAAATTAGCCGGACTAGACTTAAGACACGATTGCTTCTCTCATGGCCAATTTTATGTAGCCTGCTCAAGAGTCAGTTCACCAAAAAGCTTATTTGTATTAGCACCTGACGGAAAAACAACCAATGTCGTTTATATGAAAGCTCTTAACAGTTGTAAATAATTGCAAATTAAATTCAATAAGTGGATAAGGCCTACTGGGGAAATCACAATAAAAAATGACGCGCCTGATTCTCTACCTCAATGGTGGCGTGGAAAAGAGAATATTCAATACTTTGTTTCAATTTGTTGTTAAATATTTTCTAATTTATTTATTTTGTATCTATCTTCTATTGCTAAAATTTATATAAACTATCCGCGCAGCGAAGTAAGCGGGCCACTTTATAGTTACAATATATTT
Organism: Scaptomyza flava; assembly: GCA_030179655.1. Lineage (NCBI taxonomy): Eukaryota > Metazoa > Arthropoda > Insecta > Diptera > Drosophilidae > Scaptomyza > Scaptomyza flava. The sequence goes on along the minus strand of JARNME010000467.1, from coordinate 557,845 downwards.
GATAGAGACATTAACCAGCTAATTGCTCCGAAGCGCTCCCGACGGCCCGTGCGCTCTGCAGTTGTGAGAGCTTTTGAAAGCTGCCAACGCAGAGCACCTCTCCTCTCTCGCTCTGCTTGACAAATACCTCTGCGCGACGGCAGAATACAGCTGCAAGAAGCTTTTGTTGTTTTTTAATTTTAATTTCTCTCTAAATATAGCATATCCCTCTCTTGTAAGCTGCTCATTTAAGTAAATTTGAGCAGTTTGATTCAAAGCCTAGCAACTGCAGGCATAGTTGTTGTTTTGTCGCCCGCCTAAGCTCGCCTGCCGCTCGAACGAGAGTTAGTTTATCCGTCGTGTTATTAAATTTAATTATTTTTGTGGGGTCAGCGATGGTGTGTATCATTTAATTTCGGAGCTGGTGCTATCCCCAAGGCAAATCACAGTGAATTAAACAAAGTTTTAAGCGATTCACCTTCCGTGACCGGCACGCAGTGTCTGCTCCAACTTCTGCACCCGCTTCATCAGGAGTTTAAGTTCGTCGCTCATGCCGTCCAGATGCTCGTTTATCGCGGCCAGCATCCGCGACTCCGATTCCCTCAAAGTTGCTGCAATTTTCTCAGCCTACTCATCAAATTTGCGGCTGATGATTTGGGTGATCAGGGCAGCATCAACTCCCTTGGTCACCTTCAGGTCGCTAGTAGAATTTTCCCTGACACGCTTACTGGCAGATGACATGGTTTTTTTTTTTTTTTTTTTTTTTTTTTTTGTAGTGAAACAAAAGTTTTGTTGAGAGGTGTAAACGAGTGACTTCTGTGTGTCAGCTTAGCGACGTTGCGGTAGATTTTCGTGTTGGGTCCGCGTCTTTTCAGCTGTTGTGCAAGTTTCACTCAACTGATTATTGCTTTTGTTTTCTAAAACCGCGCTGCGCTTTAAGTAATTATTGAAAACGTTTTTAAGGCCGTCGATTTTTCGTTAATTTGTAAAGTTTAAAACACGGATTTATTGCCGGTCCTTAGTTTATTAATTTTTGTGTTTTTGTGACAATTTTATCGAATAAAACGAGATAAATTTGTGAAAATAGTGAAGCACAAGAAAAAAAAACGTCTGCTAGCGTCGGTATCGATTATAAAAGAATGGCGTGACACCGCAGTCCATAAAGACTCGGTTTGCGAATCACATGGAAGGTCTCTTACCTCAGAGGACGAGGATCTGCCATCTACCTCAAACCCGAAGAGTACCAGTACCCCTTGTAGGGTCGGGCTTAAAAGGTCAGAGGAGGGCATGAGAGCCAAGGCCCAATACAAGACAGCCCTTAAGATCCGGGCTCAGCTCGCTGACTGTAAACGAGATCTCACAGAGGATGAGATCCGCCAACAGAAGTGGGCTGACCAAAGGATTGAAGAAGGTAGGTCTCACTTCGCGAAAAAAGGAAGATGGCGCCGAAGGACGTCAGTTTTGCCAACAAGGTGGAGGAGAGTTTGGCCGTCACACGCCAGCGATCCGCTGAAACCGCAAAAGCAGAGGTGCCAGCTACCAAGCGGCCCTGCAAAAAGCCAATGTCGCGGGCAAAGCCAATGGCCAGTGATGTGGTGAGGTGGCATCTTGTCGTCGCGCTAAGTGACCGGAGCGATCCAAACGGCAAATAAAGCCCGAACAGTGGAAGAAGGTGGAGGCGCTACTGTTCGATTCACTTCTGAGGCGTATGGGTCAACCAGACTCGCTTCCCATCTCTTTTGATGGAGTGGACTGGCGCTCCGACGTCAAAATTCTGAGCTGCAAGGACGACCTCACTCTGAAGTGGGTCACCGGCGTCGTGGCTGCCCTTGACGCTCCGTGGGAGGGTACCAAGCTGGAGGTAGTGGACAGAAATTGTATTCCTTCCGTGCCGAAGGCAAAAGTACTCTTCCCGCGGGTCGTAAAAGCAGATCAGAAGCTGCAGCTACTCAAGTGGCAAAACCCGGATGTGCCGACGGTTGATTGGAAGGTGATCCACGTTGCGAAGACTGATAACAAGGGTCAGCAAATGGTGATCCAGATCAACAGGAAGGCCAACGATTGGCTTTACGAAAGATTCGGCAAGATGGCGTGGGGCGAGGGTAGTGTTTACCTGCGATTCAAAAAACGTCACCTGAACGATACCAACACAAACACGTTGGAGGCGGGTGAGGTGGAGCGAGACCTGGCGAAGGTCACCCATGCTGCCAAAAGTCTCGAATTGGAGGACGACGAGGATGCGGACATAGCCATAGTGGAAGTCCATCCGTGGAGGATACCACAGCCAGCCATGGAGCTGAGGGTTATCCAAGTCAACCACCATAAAAGCATATTGGCTTCGGCGGAACTCCTGATAACCCTGTAGAAAGTCCAAACTACAACATATTCTACCCGACCACAGTGAGCAGAGCAAGGACCGTGATCCTAGTAAGGAAAGGTATCTATGCTTACTTATTGTCCAATTACAGTACCGACGACCTCACGGTGGTAGGGCTAGAAGGCGGTAGAGATGAACCAATCTTGATGGCATCCTGCTAAATGGCGCATGACATCGACGCACCACCTCAAAAGCTCACTCAATTGGTGACGGAGGGTGAGTCAAAAGAGCAAGCCCTCATCATCGGAGCAGACAACGCTCATCACACGGTATGGGAAAGTGGGCATATCAACGGTAGAGGTGAGTCACTGCTTGATTTCATACTTAATATTAATCTTAAGATAGCAAACGAGGGGGAAGAACCAACAAATGTTGGTCGAATCGGTAACGAATACTATGGTAAAAGATTGGTAGACACTCCTTCTCAGACCACAGGTACATTCAATTCCGTGTTAAATTTGAACGCATGTGAAGATGAAAGTAGAACACGGACTGAGAGCAATTCGGAAAAGAGGTTGAAAGAAACCTACCACGACTGCCTAAGATAGCCTCACTAGCTAAATTAGAGAAGCTCCTGGAGATATTCAATAAAAAACAGGTGGCGGCTTATAACATAACATGGAGACCGTCTCAAGAGAAGAAGAGACACAAGCCCCCATGGTGGACTCCAGAAAACAAAAGACAAAAGAAAACCGTACTGCGCCAGTGATTTTCTAGCACGCAGTGGCTTGTTCGATTGTTGTGCCCCCGTTTTTATACCCTTCACACATGTGAAACAGGGTATATTGAGTTTGTCATGAATCTGTAACGCCTTAAAGGAATGATGGGAGACCCCATAAACTATATATCAAAATAATCAGGACAAGCTCAGGAATTGGTTTCCACGTGTCCGTCCGTCCGTCTGTCCGTCTGTCTGTTTCAACACGATTTCCGGCCAAACTGCTGAACCGATCTTGATGAAACTTTCACAGATTGCTTAGATCATGTCGGGTTTGTTCACTATGAAATTTCATCCCGCTCGGAGCATTCTACGACAAAGCCACCATACAAATTGACCATATCGTACTACAAAAAAAAAAAAAATTTAATCCATGTGTGAAGGGTATCATAATCTTGGCATAGCCAAAATTAACTATGCGGCACTTGTTTTCCTTGCAATAATTGCTTGAAAATAATTTTCATAATTTTATGTACATGTATCACTTCGCACAGTGCACATTCTTTTTTTTTTCAAATTTGTGTGCCTTTGACAATTGATTTACGACCCAAGTAGCGTTTGTTGTTGTTGTCAGTTTTGTTGTTGGGCCCGCACTGCTACTTTTTGTTGGTGTCATTGATTTAAAAAAAACAACAACAACATAACAAAACTTGGTGCGTCTATAAAAACTTCCCACACCAGAATATGTTTTGGGGGTGGATTCGCCTACTTCCTGCTTATATAACTTAGACGAAACGTAACACACTAACATTTATTGATATATTATTGATATACAATTTTGAATAAGCAAAGGGCGTTCACATAAGCGCGTGTGTTGCTCTTTAGATAATCAGATAATTTGAAATCTCGCTCCGATCATGCGCCTTTGTTGTTGCTCATTTACGTTCACTCTCTATTTTATGTGCGCGCTTTGCATGTCAATCATAAAGTTTAATAACCCTAGCTCCTCCGCACACACTCTAAATTAAAGCTAAGGGCAATATACAATTCACTTAACTGCAGCCTCTTAGATATGTTTTGCATTGATTCAGTGCGTGTGAAGAAGGTAGCGATACTACGCTCTTTGTTTGACTTGCAGAGGGCGCGCATAGATAAGAGAATTATCCGAAATAGCCAACAACGAGGGCGCGATGTAAAAATAATTTGTCATCTAGCGCCGAACATGAAGAGCGATGCGCGAGCGTATCTGAAAACAAGTAAGAAGGTTTTAGTCGAGAAATCCCGACTTAAAAATACCCTGAACCCGTGTATTAAATGACTTGCAGAAGTGAGTTTTTCTTGACTTTAACTTTAATTTAAAATATCTCCAGTGTTCCTTAACCGATTTGGATCAAATTTTCATGGAAGTTATAAAGTTATCCATAGTTTCACCTTCTATTTTAAATTTTCTTAATTCGAGATTTTTTCGTTATCGATTCCTTATGTATACCGAAAGCAAGAATAGTTATCGATAGTTTGAAATAAAGTTGATTTGCCTATGGCTTAGGAGAAGTTATGTTCCAAATTTGAAGTCTCTAGGTCTTTTAGTCTTTGAGATTGACGCGTTCATACATACGGACGAACGGACGGACAGACGGACAGAAGGACAGAAGGTCATGGCTATATCGACATGGCTGTTGATGCTGATCAAGAATATATATATTTTATATGGGGTTGGAGATGCTTCTTTCTGCCTGCTAAAAACAATTATACCCTTTTTTATCCATTTCATGGTTCAGGGTATAAAAAATTTAATATTTTACGCATTGATTGCTTTCAAAACAAAGTTTTCTTATATTTTGTAGCCACAGTAAGAGAACAGAGAGAAGAACAAAGAAGAAGATATATGACTGTTTATGGTACTCACTGCAAGCAGCATGCACAGTGGGAATATATGCATGTCTGCATCACAAAGAGCGGCTTAAAGCTTAATCAGCGCGCGCGTCGCTCTTACTTATGACTGCCGCTAGATATAAAATAATTTGAATGCAATCATGCGTCTTTGTTGTTATTTACGCTCACTCTTTTGTTTATGCGCGCGCTCTGCATGTCAAACATAAATTTTAATATCCCTATCTCCTCCGCACTCACTAAGCTAAGCTTGCCATAACTAAGAGGCTGCAGTTAAGGGAATGGCATTGCCTAATTTGCACCACCCATACCTAGCTCTTAAGTGCAAGCGTTGTATGTTACAGCTCGGTGTCTGTTGCTTAGAGGAATAACTGTAATGCTCTTTCCAACATTATGTTTTTGCATACAATGGTAAGAGAATTGGTTTTGAATTTTCTTGAACAAAGAAAGTTAATTTTCGTTTCAGTGAATTTTTTAATATTGTTTTATTAAGGATAATAATAAAATCGAAAATTACTTTTTGAATCAGTGAGTGTTTATGCCTAAAAGTATGCATCTGCAACTCCCCACCAAAATCAGTATTTTGTTTCCGCTCTGAGCATAAGTTATGTTAAACATCATGTTAATTATGTTAAGAGCCGCTGAGCAAGCTCAGCGTCTACATAGTTTTTAGTACTAATTCGACAATAAATTTAAGCAGTCACACAGACCATAACCGCGCGTCACTATTATTTTTCACCCCGTCGTTTCCACAAAGGTAAAATAGTAATTTACCCGCGTAGACCGCGAGTGCAACCATATCTTTGGAAAGTTCCACCCCTCCACATTTTCATGGTCCTTCGAGCCGGATAATTAGGATTAATTAATTATCACTCGCCCCAGCAAGCTTCGGTGGACTATCCATACACACGCACACACAACCTACAAAAGAGACCACAGATAAGTAATGATTTACATTTTTGTGACATTATTTGTCCGTGTGCATTTATTTTATCAGTATTAAACGCAGTCAGTTTAATATTCTCCGATAAAATTAATACTTGCACTTTTTCCGTTGCGTCTGATCCAACTGCATGTACTAAGTTTTTTTTTCTCTTTTTGCTCACAATTGTTTTCCGTATGAACGTTTCATATTTATGTGCGTTTAATTGTGACAAAGTTCAACACACATGTACATATGTAAAGGCAATTAACAAGTGTTCCGTGTCCGCATTCGCTCCCACTTGTGAATTATCAAAACCCATAATTATACATTTTGTGCTATAACCTATATATATTACATGACTAAAGACGTTAACCTTGGCACAGCCGGTAGGTCAAACGAAGTCATCAAACTTCCACATACAAAAGTACCGGTGCCACTGCATATACATATATTAACACGTTCCTATTCCACATAACACAGCATAAGTCAAACCAACGGTGGAGTATACCCTACAAAAATTTTTCCTTACAAGTGGGGTATACCCGTTTTCAAGAGTTAACTTGCAATATTTAGTACACCCTTCCGCAAGTGGGGCGTATCCGACTATCTGTGTATACATTGAGTTATAAATAAAAGTTAAGCGCAAATAATAAATAAATAATAAAAAAAATAATAAATAAATATTTATTGTATTGTTTTTTTTGGTATATTTATTTTTCCTTTTTTAAACAAAATATACACTTTCCGTTGGTAAAAATACTCACATTTTGGTATTTGTTAGTATTTTTGGTATATTTTTTTTCCTCTTTTTAAATAAAAATATACACTTTCCGTTGGTAAAAACTACTCACATTTTGGTATTTTTTAGTATTTTTGGTATATTTTTTTCCTCCTTTTTAAATAAAAATACACACTTTCCGTTGGTAAAAAATACTCACATTTTGGTATTGTTTAGAATTTTTTGGTATATTTTTTTTCCTCGTTTTTAAATAAAATATACACTTTCCGTTGATAAAAAATACTCACATTTTGGTATTTTTTAGTATTTTTTGGTATATTTTTTTCCTCTTCTTTAAATAAAAATATACACTTTCCGTTGGTAAAAAATACTTACATTTTGGTATTTTTTAGTATTTTTGGTATATTTTTTTCCTCCTTTTTAAATAAAAATATACACTTTCCGTTGGTAGAAAATACTCACGTTTTGGTATTTTTTTTTAATTTTATTGGTATATTTTTTCCACTTTTTTTAATAAAATATACACTTTCCGTTGGTAAAAAATACTCACATTTTGGTATTTTTTAGTATATTTGGTTTATTTTTTTCCTCCTTTTTAAATAAAAATACACACTTTCCGTTGGTAAAAAATACTCACATTTTGGTATCTTTTAGAATTTTTTGGTATATTTTTTTTCCTCGTTTTTAAATAAAATATACACTTTCCGTTGGTAAAATACTCACATTTTGGTATTTTTTTAGTATTTTTGGTATATATTTTTCCTCCTTTTTAAATTAAAAATATACACTTTCCGTTGGTAAAAATACTCACATTTTGGTATTTTATAGTATTTTTTGGTATATAATTTTTCTTTTTTTAAATAAAATATACACTTTCCGTTGGTAAAATACTCACATACTGGTATTTTTTTTTTTTTTTTTTTTTGGGTATATTTTTGTTGTGCCTGTTGCCTTTTGATTTGTTTTTTTTTTTTTTTTTTTTTTTGTAATTTCTTTGGTGTTTGTCCTTTTGTTTTCGGCTCCGTAGAGAGCCTATTATGTCAGAAGACCAAAAGCAAAAAGCGAAACTTCGTCCTTCCCTTTCAAAGGCCCGTCGTTCTTCCTTGTCAAGCGCTCGCAGCTCCTCAGCGCCAAGCGACAAGTCTAAGTCTGGTAAAAAGTTGGAATCAAAACCGTCCGCTGGTTCGTCCAAACTTCAAGTTAGTGATCAGCCTAAGCTCAAAGCAGAGAGTTTAACAATTCCGCAGGATAGCCCCCGTATAACCAGACAGGAATCAAAGAAAATCATAGCTCATTCCAAAATGGCGTCCAAAGAGTTCATTGCTGTCTCGGACAGGCTAGACCAATTCGAAGCTAGATTTTCCAATTCAGCCGGCGAATCACGGTTTACGCTACAGGTGCGTTGGGATCAAATCCGATCCTTATGGGAAAAAGTAGAGCTTGCGTTTGAACAAGGTTCCCAAACCCTTCTGCAAGACGGCGGTTCCATGGAAGATTTGCAAAGTATGCAAGCGAAATATGATCATTCATATTCCGTATATGAACGATGCGTAGCTCAATTGAGCGAGAGTATAGACGCAGCATCCTCGAAGAATAAGCAACTACAAGCATCTCTTCCTTCCATCTCAAGAGGTTGTAGTCTTCCACCAATCGATACAGAAGTCTTCCAGGGGTGTTTGACAGCTTTTGAGCTAGCTAAGGTCAGCATCGAAAATTGGGATTGCTTGCTCGTATTCCTATGCTCATCCAGACTTCCGAAACTTACCCTGTCCTTGTGGAAACACTCCATTAAAAGAGCAGTACGACTCCGTGATCCAGGAATATCTGGACTTATGTCACATGAGACGAGTCCCCCCTACTATAGATACTGGGAACTTTTATCTTCCACACCATGCGGTTTTCAAACCTGACAGCACTACCACAAAAGATCGCGTTGTGTTTAACGCCTCCAGTCAATCCGCTAATGGTAAGAGCCTGAATGATGTCCTTCATGCAGGTCCTGTCTTACAGTCCGATCTGACTATTCAGATCTTGAAATGGCGTTTTTTTCGTTACGGCTTCAACGCCGATATTGCTAAGATGTATCGTCAAATTCTAGTAAAGCCAATACACACGCCATTTCAAAGAATCCTTTACCGGAACAAGGATGGAGAGCTCTGTGACTATGAGCTCAACACAGTTACGTTTGGCTTAAATTGCGCACCGTTTCTGGCCATTCGCGTTTTGCAGCAGCTCGCTACAGATGTGCTAGCACAATTTCCGCGTGCTAGTGACATCATTTCCAATTATAAGTACGTTGACGATGTATTAGCAGGAGCTCACACCAGGCAATGCGCGATATCCAGCATCAAGGAGCTGCAAGACGCTATGAGTTCAGCGGGCTTTCCCCTTCGAAAATGGACATCGAACGACAAGGAACTCCTCCAAGACATTCCCAAGGACCACCTTCTGAGAGAAGACTTCTTGGAATTCGAAGAGGCCAACGTTGCCAAGACTTTGGGGATCCGATGGCAAGCCAACACAGATGAGTTTTTCTTTGCGCCTCCAAAATTCCTACAAGGAAATCCATCACAAAACGTGAAGTCCTTTCGGAAATAGCAAAGCTCTTCGATCCAGCGGGATGGCTGGCACCTGTCATCGTTCGTGCGAAGATTTTCATGCAGGAAATCTGGCTTCATGAGCTTGGGTGGGACGATCCCTTGCCGTCCGAGCTGGTTCAGCGTTGGGAAGATTTTCTTTCCTATCATCCCCGTCTTGGAGATATTCGAGTACCTCGTTGGGTCTCTTTTCAGCCGGAAGCATCCATCCAGATCCATGGTTTCTGCGATGCCTCTCAAAAGGCTTACGGGGCAGCACTGTATGTTCGCGTGGAAATAGACCATCACATATCCGTCCATCTTCTGACGTCCAAGACCAGAGTAGCTCCAGTCAAGACAGTGTCGCTCCCTCGACTCGAACTGTGTGGAGCTGTTCTTCTCGCGGAACTATCCTCAGCCCTCATCCCGCAGATGCCCATAGGAAAGTGCGCATCGTTTTACTGGACGGACTCCACCATCGTTTTGGCCTGGCTTCGCAGATCTCCCTGCTCCTGGACCACGTTTGTCGCCAACCGCGTTTCCAAGATCGGGCAAATCACTGATTGTCGGACCTGGTCACACGTGCGGTCAGAAGACAATCCAGCAGATTTAGCCAGCCGCGGAGTCTCGCCACAGGAGCTGAGAGACAGCCATCTGTGGTGGAATGGACCCGACTGGCTGGGTCTGCCTCAGAAGCAATGGCCTGTTCCAGCTGACTCATGTCTGGAGACTGACCTATAGCAGCGTCCAGTTAAGGTCCACATTGCTGAATTGTCTCCGTCTGATCCACTTGAGCGGCTCTCCGATTTCGGCAGAGCGTTACGAGTACTCGCCTACGTTTTCCAATTTGCTAAACGATGTCGTCAATCCTCTGTGCTGTTCCCATCACAGCTACTCCAAAATAGTGAACTTCAAGAAGTTCAAGAACGACTCGTTGCCCTTACTCAACGAACCTCTTATTCGAAAGAGTACAAGTGCCTTCTTGACAAGCATAGCTTACCGGCTTCCAGCCACATACTTAACTTCAATCCGTTCCTTGATCCGCAAGGAATTATGAGAGCTTCCGGTCGACTCAGCAAATCCTGCAATCTTAATTATGATGAACGGCATCCTGTCATACTTCCGTATTCATGCTCGTTCAGTCGTCTCCTCGTAGAATTCACGCATAAAATATCAATGCATGGCGGAAATCAATTAATGATGCGCCTTATCCGTTCCAAGTATTGGATTCCCAAGCTTAAGACGCTTATCACATCCGTGACCAATTCCTGTCGGGTCTGCATCGTGTTCAAAAAAAGGCTCCAAACTCAGCTCATGGGCACCTTACCCGAAGAGAGGTCGACTTTTTCACGTCCCTTTACACATACTGGCATCGACTTTGCTGATCCTTTCGACATAAAGAACTACACGGGTCGTGCCTGCCTCATAACCAAGGGCTATATATGTGTCTTTGTGTGTTTCAGCACAAAAGCTATCCATCTTGAAGCCACCTCCGACTTGACTTCGGACAAATTCCTTGCAGCGTTTGCTCGTTTCATAGCAAGACGCGGCTGCCCGTCCAAAGTATACTCCAACAATGGGAAAACGTTCGTGGAAGCCTCTAGAGTCATTACTCGCGACTTCTTGGAGGCTACCAAGACGCGCGTCGAGACAACATATAGTCACCATTGTCTCTCGTGGCATTTCAACCCACCAGGTGCGCCACATATGGGTGGCCTGTGGGAAGCCGGTGTCAAAAGCTTCAAGACACTGTTTTACAAGTCGACCTCAACCTTCAAATATACATTTGAAGAGCTCTCCACCCTGCTCTCCAAGATCGAAGCCTGTTTGAACTCGAGACCAATCTCTCCGTTATCCGAAGACGTGACAGATCTGCTGGCTCTTACTCCAGGGCATTTCCCAGTAGGAGGCCCACTTCTTTCTGTAGCGGAGCCGGAGATTGAAGGGAATGCAGCGTCAATTTTAAATAGATGGCAACGGCTCAAGGCTCTCAACCAACACTTCTGTTTCCGTTGGAAGGAAGAGTACTTGAAGGAGCTACACAAGAGGACTAAGTGGCAACTACCCGAGAGGAACCTACAACAGGGTGACATGGTAGTTGTCAAGGAGGATAATCTTGCATCGAAAGAATGGCGCTTGGGACGCGTCAAGGAAACCCACCCAGGACAGGATGACCGGGTCCGAGTGGTCGACGTGCTCACTACCCGCGGACTTATTAAAAGGCCCGTGGCCAAACTTATCCTCCTTCCACTCCATTCCGAGCCCAACAATCCAACTCCTTTGTTGAAATCGTGACTAACCGTTTCAGTCAACAAGAGTTATTTTGCTAATTTTTGTTTTTTGTGTATTCCCAGAATTTCCGAACGAAGCAACATGGCACCCACCAAGGCACAACGGGCACAAAGGGCAACTCAGCAGCTGCGTGGCACGGCGTCCTTCCACTGCCGTGTGTGCCGGGGCGTTCACGCGTTGAAAAAGTGCCAGCGGTTCATGCACCTCAATGCTGAGAAGCAGCTCCGGACAGTATTGATTAATAAATACTGCCCTAACTGTCTGGCACACCAGCACTCTGAGCGATCCTGCAGGAGTGGCGACAAATATCGCATTTGCGATGGCGAGCATCACACTCTATTCCACCTGGATGAGCAAGAGTCGCCCCGTCCATCAAGGAGCCCATCGCCAATCCGGCAACGCAGTCCACGTGCTCGCTCACCCATCCCCGATGGCGTCACACTCCTGCCCACCGTGAGCGTGGCCATCGTCGCGAAGGGGAAAACGTTCCAGATGCGAGCGCTGGTGGATCCATGTAGCCCGACCAGCCGCATTGATGCCTCACTGGCAAAGGCACTGGGCCTTTCCGCCACCTGGCTCGATGCGGGTGAGAGGGTCAGTGCTCGCATCCGATCCACAAATGGAAGTTTTGATCGGGAAGTCCGCATGCGTATTGAGGCGCAGCTTAACTTTCGGACCCCTTCAACGCTGATTGACGAACGCTTACGGAAGGGCGTTCCCAATATTATCCTAGCGGATGACGCCTGGTTCCGACCTTCGACGGTCAGCATAGTGTTGGGCGCCGATATCTACGGCTTGGTGATCCAACAGGGCATTATTCCGAGCGACCACGGTCCAGTGGCCCAAAATACTGCTTTTGGGTGGATCCTATCTGGAGTGTGCAGCCCATAAGGTCCGCCCCCCCCCCCCCCTCCAGTCTCTTTTTTTTGCAATTATATTGCAAGGGGGCCGGAATGTTTATGCCTAAAAGTATGCATCTGCAACTCCCCACCAAAATCAGTACATATTTTGTTTCCGCTCTGAGCATAAGTTATGTTAAACATCATGTTAATTATGTTAAGAGCCGCTGAGCAAGCTCAGCGTCTACATAGTTTTTAGTACTAATTCGACAATAAATTTAAGCAGTCACACAGACCATAACCGCGTGTCACTATTATTTTTCACCCCGTCGTTTCCACAAAGGTAAAATAGTAATTTACCCGCGTAGACCGCGAGTGCAACCATATCTTTGGAAAGTTCCACCCCTCCACATTTTCATGGTCCTTCGAGCCGGATAATTAGGATTAATTAATTATCACTCGCCCCAGCAAGCTTCGGTGGACTATCCATACACACGCACACACAACCTACAAAAGAGACCACAGATAAGTAATGATTTACATTTTTGTGACATTATTTGTCCGTGTGCATTTATTTTATCAGTATTAAACGCAGTCAGTTTAATATTCTCCGATAAAATTAATACTTGCACTTTTTCCGTTGCGTCTGATCCAACTGCATGTACATATGTACATGCATGTACATACATTCCAATGCAACCTCGTCTTGACGCATACATATGTACATGGTGCTAAGTTTTTTTTCTCTTTTTGCTCACAATTGTTTTCCGTATGAACGTTTCATATTTATGTGCGTTTAATTGTGACAAAGTTCAACACACATGTACATATGTAAAGGCAATTAACAAGTGTTCCGTGTCCGCATTCGCTCCCACTTGTGAATTATCAAAACCCATAATTATACATTTTGTGCTATAACCTATATATATTACATGACTAAAGACGTTAACCTTGGCACAGCCGGTAGGTCAAACGAAGTCATCAAACTTCCACATACAAAAGTACCGGTGCCACTGCATATATATATATTAACACGTTCCAATTCCATATAACACAGCATAAGTCAAACCAACGGTGAAGTACACCCTACAAAAATTTTTCCTTACAAGTGGGGTACACCCGTTTTCAAGAGTTAACTTGCAATATTTAGTACACCCTTCCGCAAGTGGGGCATATCCGACTAGCTGTGTATACATTGAGTTATAAATAAAAGTTAAGCGCAAATAATAAATGAATAATAAAAAAAATAATAAATAAATATTTATTGTATTGTTTTTTTTGGTATATTTATTTTTCCTTTTTTAAACAAAATATACACTTTCCGTTGGTAAAAATACTCACATTTTGGTATTTGTTAGTATTTTTGGTATATTTTTTTTCCTCTTTTTAAATAAAAATATACACTTTCCGTTGGTAAAAAATACTCACATTTTGGTATTTTTTAGTATTTTTGGTATATTTTTTCCTCCTTTTTAAATAAAAATACACACTTTCCGTTGGTAAAAAATACTCACATTTTGGTATTGTTTAGAATTTTTTGGTATATTTTTTTTCCTCGTTTTTAAATAAAATATACACTTTCCGTTGGTAAAATACTCACATTTTTGGTATTTTTTTAGAATTTTTGGTATGTTTTTTTCCTCCTTTTTAAATAAAAATATACACTTTCCGTTGGTAAAAATACTCACATTTTGGTATTTTTTATTATTTTTTGGTATATATTTTTTATTTTTTTAAATAAAATATACACTTTCCGTTGGTAAAATACTCACATACTGGTATTTTTTTTTTTTTTTGGGTATATTTTTTGTTGTGCCTGTTGCCTTTTGATTTTTTTTTTTTTTTTTTTTTTTTTTTTTGTAATTTCTTTGGTGTTTGTCCTTTTGTTTTCGGCTCCGTAGAGAGCCTATTATGTCAGAAGACCAAAAGCAAAAAGCGAAACTTCGTCCTTCCCTTTCAAAGGCCCGTCGTTCTTCCTTGTCAAGCGCTCGCAGCTCCTCAGCGCCAAGCGACAAGTCTAATTCTAGTAAAAAGTTGGAATCAAAACCGTCCGCTGGTTCGTCCAAACTTCAAGTTAGTGATCAGCCTAAGCTCAAAGCAGAGAGTTTAACAATTCCGCAGGATAGCCCCCGTATAACCAGACAGGAATCAAAGAAAATCATAGCTCATTCCAAAATGGCGTCCAAAGAGTTCATTGCTGTCTCGGACAGGCTAGGCCAATTCGAAGCTAGATTTTCCAATTCAGCCGGCGAATCACGGTTTACGCTACAGGTGCGTTGGGATCAAATCCGATCCTTATGGGAAAAAGTAGAGCTTGCGTTTGAACAAGGTTCCCAAACCCTTCTGCAAGACGGCGGTTCCATGGAAGATTTGCAAAGTATGCAAGCGAAATATGATCATTCATATTCCGTATATGAACGATGCGTAGCTCAATTGTGCGAGAGTATAGACGCAGCATCCTCGAAGAATAAGCAACTACAAGCATCTCTTCCTTCCATCTCAAGAGGTTGTAGTCTTCCACCAATCGATACAGAAGTCTTCCAGGGGTGTTTGACAGCTTTTGAGCTAGCTAAGGTCAGCATCGAAAATTGGGATTGCTTGCTCGTATTCCTATGCTCATCCAGACTTCCGAAACTTACCCTGTCCTTGTGGAAACACTCCATTAAAAGAGCAGTACGACTCCGTGATCCAGGAATATCTGGACTTATGTCACATGAGACGAGTCCCCCCTACTATAGATACTGGGAACTTTTATCTTCCACACCATGCGGTTTTCAAACCTGACAGCACTACCACAAAAGATCGCGTTGTGTTTAACGCCTCCAGTCAATCCGCTAATGGTAAGAGCCTGAATGATGTCCTTCATGCAGGTCCTGTCTTACAGTCCGATCTGACTATTCAGATCTTGAAATGGCGTTTTTTTTCGTTACGGCTTCAACGCCGATATTGCTAAGATGTATCGTCAAATTCTAGTAAAGCCAATACACACGCCATTTCAAGAATCCTTTACCGGAACAAGGATGGAGAGCTCTGTGACTATGAGCTCAACACAGTTACGTTTGGCTTAAATTGCGCACCGTTTCTGGCCATTCGCGTTTTGCAGCAGCTCGCTACAGATGTGCTAGCACAATTTCCGCGTGCTAGTGACATCATTTCCAATTATAAGTACGTTGACGATGTATTAGCAGGAGCTCACACCAGGCAATGCGCGATATCCAGCATCAAGGAGCTGCAAGACGCTATGAGTTCAGCGGGCTTTCCCCTTCGAAAATGGACATCGAACGACAAGGAACTCCTCCAAGACATTCCCAAGGACCACCTTCTGAGAGAAGACTTCTTGGAATTCGAAGAGGCCAACGTTGCCAAGACTTTGGGGATCCGATGGCAAGCCAACACAGATGAGTTTTTCTTTGCGCCTCCAAAATTCCTACAAGGAAATCCATCACAAAACGTGAAGTCCTTTCGGAAATAGCAAAGCTCTTCGATCCAGCGGGATGGCTGGCACCTGTCATCGTTCGTGCGAAGATTTTCATGCAGGAAATCTGGCTTCATGAGCTTGGGTGGGACGATCCCTTGCCGTCCGAGCTGGTTCAGCGTTGGGAAGATTTTCTTTCCTATCATCCCCGTCTTGGAGACATTCGAGTACCTCGTTGGGTCTCTTTTCAGCCGGAAGCATCCATCCAGATCCATGGTTTCTGCGATGCCTCTCAAAAGGCTTACGGGGCAGCACTGTTTGTTCGCGTGGAAATAGACCATCACATATCCGTCCATCTTCTGACGTCCAAGACCAGAGTAGCTCCAGTCAAGACAGTGTCGCTCCCTCGACTTGAACTGTGTGGAGCTGTTCTTCTCGCGGAACTATCCTCAGCCCTCATCCCGCAGATGCCCATAGGAAAGTGCGCATCGTTTTACTGGACGGACTCCACCATCGTTTTGGCCTGGCTTCGCAGATCTCCCTGCTCCTGGACCACGTTTGTCGCCAACCGCGTTTCCAAGATCGGGCAAATCACTGATTGTCGGACCTGGTCACACGTGCGGTCAGAAGACAATCCAGCAGATTTAGCCAGCTGCGGAGTCTCGCCACAGGAGCTGAGAGACAGCCATCTGTGGTGGAATGGACCCGACTGGCTGGGTCTGCCTCAGAAGCAATGGCCTGTTCCAGCTGACTCATGTCTGGAGACTGACCTATAGCAGCGTCCAGTTAAGGTCCACATTGCTGAATTGTCTCCGTCTGATCCACTTGAGCGGCTCTCCGATTTCGGCAGAGCGTTACGAGTACTCGCCTACGTTTTCCAATTTGCTAAACGATGTCGTCAATCCTCTGTGCTGTTCCCATCACAGCTACTCCAAAATAGTGAACTTCAAGAAGTTCAAGAACGACTCGTTGCCCTTACTCAACGAACCTCTTATTCGAAAGAGTACAAGTGCCTTCTTGACAAGCATAGCTTGCCGGCTTCCAGCGACATACTTTACTTCAATCCGTTCCTTGATCCACAATTAATTATGAGAGCTTCCGGTCGACTCAGCAAATCCTGCAATCTTAATTATGATGAACGGCATCCTGTCATACTTCCGTATTCATGCTCGTTCAGTCGTCTCCTCGTAGAATTCACGCATAAAATATCAATGCATGGCGGAAATCAATTAATGATGCGCCTTATCCGTTCCAAGTATTGGATTCCCAAGCTTAAGACGCTTATCACATCCGTGACCAATTCCTGTCGGGTCTGCATCGTGTTCAAAAAAAGGCTCCAAACTCAGCTCATGGGCACCTTACCCGAAGAGAGGTCGACTTTTTCACGTCCCTTTACACATACTGGCATCGACTTTGCTGGTCCTTTCGACATAAAGAACTACACGGGTCGTGCCTGCCTCATAACCAAGGGCTATATATGTGTCTTTGTGTGTTTCAGCACAAAAGCTATCCATCTTGAAGCCACCTCCGACTTGACTTCGGACAAATTCCTTGCAGCGTTTGCTCGTTTCATAGCAAGACGCGGCTGCCCGTCCAAAGTATACTCCAACAATGGGAAAACGTTCGTGGAAGCCTCTAGAGTCATTACTCGCGACTTCTTGGAGGCTACCAAGACGCGCGTCGAGACAACATATAGTCACCATTGTCTCTCGTGGCATTTCAACCCACCAGGTGCGCCACATATGGGTGGCCTGTGGGAAGCCGGTGTCAAAAGCTTCAAGACACTGTTTTACAAGTCGACCTCAACCTTCAAATATACATTTGAAGAGCTCTCCACCCTGCTCTCCAAGATCGAAGCCTGTTTGAACTCGAGACCAATCTCTCCGTTATCCGAAGACGTGACAGATCTGCTGGCTCTTACTCCAGGGCATTTCCTAGTAGGAGGCCCACTTCTTTCTGTAGCGGAGCCGGAGATTGAAGGGAATGCAGCGTCAATTTTAAATAGATGGCAACGGCTCAAGGCTCTCAACCAACACTTCTGTTTCCGTTGGAAGGAAGAGTACTTGAAGGAGCTACACAAGAGGACTAAGTGGCAACTACCCGAGAGGAACCTACAACAGGGTGACATGGTAGTTGTCAAGGAGGATAATCTTGCATCGAACGAATGGCGCTTGGGACGCGTCAAGGAATCCCACCCAGGACAGGATGACCGGGTTCGAGTGGTCGACGTGCTCACTTATCCTCCTTCCACTCCATTCCGAGCCCAACAATCCAACTCCTTTGTTGAAATCGTGACTAACCGTTTCAGTCAACAAGAGTTATTTTGCTAGTTTCTGTGTATTGTGTATTCCTAGAATTTCCGAACGAAGCAACATGGCACCCACCAAGGCACAACGGGCACAAAGGGCAACTCAGCAGCTGCGTGGCACGGCGTCCTTCCACTGCCGTGTGTGCCGGGGCGTTCACGCGTTGAAAAAGTGCCAGCGGTTCATGCACCTCAATGCTGAGAAGCAGCTCCGGACAGTATTGATTAATAAATACTGCCCTAACTGTCTGGCACACCAGCACTCTGAGCGATCCTGCAGGAGTGGCGACAAATATCGCATTTGCGATGGCGAGCATCACACTCTGCTCCACCTGGATGAGCAAGAGTCGCCCCGTCCATCAAGGAGCCTATCGCCAATCCGGCAACGCAGTCCACGTGCTCGCTCACCCATCCCCGAAGGCGTCACACTCCTGCCCACCGTGAGCGTGGCCATCGTCGCGAAGGGGAAAACGTTCCAGATGCGAGCGCTGGTGGATCCATGTAGCCCGACCAGCAGCATTGACGCCTCACTGGCAAAGGCACTGGGCCTTTCCGCCACCTGGCTCGATGCGGGTGAGAGGGTCAGTGCTCGCATCCGATCCACAAATGGAAGTTTTGATCGGGAAGTCCGCATGCGTATTGAGGCGCAGCTTAACTTTCAGACCCCTTCAACGCTGATTGACGAACGCTTACGGAAGGGCGTTCCCAATATTATCCTAGCGGATGACGCCTGGTTCCGACCTTCGACGGTCAGCATAGTGTTGGGCGCCGATATCTACGGCTTGGTGATCCAACAGGGCATTATTCCGAGCGAACACGGTCCAGTGGCCCAAAATACTGCTTTTGGGTGGATCCTATCTGGAGTGTGCAGCCCATAAGGTCCGCCCCCCCCTCCAGTCTCTTTTTTTTTGCAATTATATTGCAAGGGGGCCGGAATGTTTATGCCTAAAAGTATGCATCTGCAACTCCCCACAAAATCAGTATTTTGTTTCCGCTCTGAGCATAAGTCTGAGCATAAGTCATGTTAATTATGTTAAGAGCCGCTGAGCAAGCTCAGCGTCTACATAGTTTTTAGTACTAATTCGACAATAAATTGAAGCAGTCACACAGACCATAACCGCGCGTTACTATTATTTTTCACCCCGTCGTTTCCACAAAGGTAAAATAGTAATTTACCCGCGTAGACCGCGAGTGCAACCATATCATTGGAAAGTTCCACCCCTCCACATTTTCAGTGAGTTTTTCAATATTCTTATTTTCGTATTATGTACTATATATACATTCCTTTAAAATTACGTATATATATAAGTTCATTTTAAATACGTATTTTATGATAAGTTATAATAAAATTGAATTGCTATTATTTAAATATTTAAATAACGATCAACGTATTTTAATTTCTTTTGCTGTTTTTTAAACACAAGAAAATTAAGTCCATTTTCGACTTAATAATTGAAGCAACATTATATATAGTTGTCTTCTATTTTGCATATTATATAATAGTTATATAGACGCTGCTTTAGTGCATTTAAAAATCAAATAAAACGAAGCAGTCTGAATATTCTATTAAATTAATTTAAGTTGGTGTATTCAATTTTATTGAATTCTATACTTTGTATAGACACTGTAACGTTGTAACAATCGTTTTACAGTGAAGTCAAGTGACTCACAGCCAAATTAAAATATGCCTATTGAAGCTTTAGATATTAGTGGTGTTTTGGTGCCGCATTCAGTTGTTGCCATAATTGGTAATGGAGCCTGTCTTTTTAGATCTATTTCCTACCTTTTATTTGGTAGGCAAGGCTTCCATGGCACCATACGCCAAAATATTGTTGAACATGTTGTAACCAACTGGGAAACTTTTGCTTGCTTCAGCATAAACTTAAATGGAGAGTTTTATAGCTCTTCTGAACAATGTGAGTGCGATATGTCATACTCATATACTTATGGTACTGCATATGAGCTTCAAGCAGCAGAAGAAATTTTTGCTGTAAATTTCCAAGTTTTTCAGAATGGAAATTTATTACAAGCATTCGGAAATAATATGCATCCTGTAAAAAGATTGCGTTTTACCGGTTCATTAATGAATGGACATTTTGATGTTTATTTTCCTCTAGAGGAAGTATTAACTCAAGATTCTGATACGTCAAGTGAATGTGTAACTGAAAATGTTAAAAATCCTGTTAAAAGACGTAGTCGGTTCACCGGCAAGACAGAAAAAAAGGTAAAAAACGTTCATTAGAAAAAAAAATAGTGATATCAATAGGGGTAAGCGCATAGAAGCATCAAAAAGATATCGTGTTAATAATCCTGATGTTATTAGAGTTGTAGTGAGAAGAGATCAGACTAATAATACTGAAGCTCATAGATTGATTTGATTTGATTTATTGCTTATTAATCCTAGTGCTACAAGTAGAAGTACTTATAAATTAATGCACTAGTCACATTTAAAATTTCTGTTTAAGATTACAAAATATTAAATATACTTATAAACTAAACATATCAGTAGAAAACTTGCAATCAGAATCTTAATCGTATTGACAATAGGTATTACTATTATAAACCTTAATTAATGTTGTTATTATTATTATGTATCATCAAATATGTTGGTGTAAGTATGATTTTAGCTTAGATCGAAAATCTGATGTGCTTCTTACGGTCTTAATTTCAAATGGCAACTGATTCCAAAGTCGGGCAGCCCATACAAAGAATTGCCTGTCGGAGGACGCAAGCTTAGTTCTTGGACATACAACATTACAGGTCCTCAATGATATCGCAAAGCGTAATTTGTCATATAAATAATCAGGCGTTCTTGTGTATATTATTTGCTGAAGCAGAATTAAAGTCTTGTACTTCGTCCAGTTTCTTAAGTCTAAGTCAAAAATACGATTTGCAAAGCATGTAACATGAACATACCTATTAAGTCCAAACGCGTAACGTGCTATACTATTAAATGCTACTTTAAGCTTATGCTGACTAACAATATCACAATTTGCAAATATTTCTATACCATAAAATAGTATGGGGGTAACAAGGGTTTTGGCGATGGTTATTCTTGTTTTAACCGGCAGCCAGGGTTGTGTTAGCGCAAGTTGCCGAAGAACGCCATAAGTCTTCCCCACAGCCTTATTGACTTGGTCTTTCCATGTCAGTGTATTATTAACTGTTATTTTTAGATTATCAGCTTTATCCACATACTTTATTTCTACATTATCAATATACAGTTTACTTAAATTGCCAACATTTAGTTTTTTCTTATAAATAACAATACATTTACACTTAGAAGGGTTCAAACAATGACCATTGTTACTTGCCCATCGACATACACGTAACAGATCATTATTACAAAACATGACACACTGGTCAATCTGACTTACAGGACGACTCACATATAATTGGACATCATCAGCGTACATATGAGTTTCACACATAGACAAAACATTTGGAAGATCATTAACATAAATTGCAAAGAGAAGAGGACCAAGAATTGATCCCTGTGGAACACCACAGGTTGTTGCTATGAGGTCGGAGGTGGAGTGTTGTACAACGACGGCCTGTTTTCTATTGTACAAATATGAAGACATAAGCTTAACTGCCGTATTGGAAAAGTTATAAAGTTTGCTTAACTTTGTTGTCAAAATTTCGTGGCTTACCGTGTAAAAAGCTTTAGTAAAGTCAAAAAGCGTTAGAAAAGTAACTTCGCTATTGTCCATACGGCTTCTTATGTCCTCAACAATTTTTAAAACCGCGGTTGTACAGCTTTTCTTTTTCATAAATCCGGATTGTTTGTTACTAAGAAAGTTGTTTGTGTCCATGAATGTTAAGATTTGTGTTGCCAACAATTTTTCAAAGGCTTTGGATAAAAATGGTAGTATAGCTATAGGTCTATATTCATTTTTATTTTTAGGGATGGGTGTGATTTTCGCAATTTTCCACATCTCTGGGAATGTGGATGTGGTTATAGCATTATTTAAAATGTGTGTAATGTGCCCTAGAATAAATGGTAGTAACATTTTTACAAACTTTGGACTTATTCCATCTCTTCCACTTGCATTTGACTTGATTCTAAGGATTGCATTAAGTACATCACATTGACTCACACCCACAAAATTAAAACAGCTAGAACAATTATTAACGACACAGAATTAACATACGGATTACATGTAGCTGGACGGACACTAATGTTGACAAAACTACGATTAAGAACATTTACGTCCAAGTCGTCATTTATCACAGATTTACCCTTTCCTATTCCTACGCTCTTCAGCTCTTTCCATAGTTTTTGCGACGAATTTATTCTATTGAACTTACTACCATAAAACCTACGCTTAGCACTATTGATCAAGTCATTAACCTTACGCCTAGCAGTCTTAAATAGTTGAAGCAAATGAGCAGTCTTGTATCGTTTCCATTTCTCATAAAGCATGTCCCTGTATTTTATTGCACTTGTAATATTACTACTAAACCATGGATTTAGCTTCGGCTTAACAACTATGGTTCTAATCGGTACATGCTTATTGTAAAGATAGTCTATATTTCTTTGTAGCAGGCCTAGCTGGGTGTCCACTGAGGGAAGAGAGTATATACGCTCCCAATCACACGAGCTACAGTCACTGTATAACATACTACTATCTACATTCTTAAAATCTCTATAATGAATAGTCTGGTTACTATAGTCAGGTTGTGTGTTATAGGATAATAAATGAGATCATGTTTAGAGAATTCAGGTACTGATAATTGGTCATACAACATAACTTTATCCATATCATTTACAAAAATGACATCAAGTAGTGCATTAATAGTTCGTGAAAAATGTGTTGGTGTTGATGCATTAACAATGTTAAGACCCAGTGCGTTGAAATCTAATAATAAATTTTCTTCTTGGATCATATTACTATTTAGGTCACCAAGTATAATTACATCAGTATAATTTACCGATACGTTTTCAATTGAATTAATCATGCCTGAATAATCTAAGTTCTTATTTGCCCTATACACACACCCGAGAAGCAACTTTATATATTTATTAACACCATAAAGATCAAGAAATAAATATTCAATTTGGCTGTCAAGGGGATGAGTTAATACAACCTTACACCTAATTCTTTTTGTTACGTACACTGCTACACCACCTGCATGACTTACACGATCAGAACGAAAAACATTGAAGCCATCACAAATAAAGACAAGTCACTTAATTCTGGGACAAACCACGTTTCAGAGACACAGACAATATCAACATTAGAATTTACAAAGATATAACGAAATTCATCCATCTTCTTAACAAGGCTTTGAGCATTTAAGTGGCAAATTTTTAAACCGCTAGTCTGCTTACATAAAACTCTAACCATGGCATGGCTGCTCGCTCTGGAATTAATCTGTGTTATAGACATCTTAAAAGTTTGAATTTAGAACCTAACTGAGGCACATCAGAATATTTTACAATACTTAACACTAAATATGTTTCAACAATAATAACAACAATAATAATAGGCGGGTAATTTAAATTAAAATACAAGTAAAAATAAGAATATATACGAAAATTGTGACAAAGGCAAAACATATAAACAGAATCAAATTGACTTTCATTCAGGCGAAGCATTAGCCGAAATTGTAGAGCTTTCGGCTTGAAATTGTAATAGCTTTTGAAAGCTCTCCACACACACTGGCTCTGCCCTCTCGCTTCTCTTTACATAAACGCATGAGCGTCGGCAGAAAACGGCAGATAAAACTTTCTGTCGCTTCATCCGCATAGCCTCTTTAAACACAGCGTGGTTCTCTCTTGTCAACTGTTCGTTGATGTAGAAAGGCGTGGACGAGTCAAATCCCAACAACTGCAAGTTTAGTAGTTGCTTTGCCGTCCGCCGATACTCTCCCGCTGCCCGCATGAGAGCAATCTTATCACGTGCGTTTTCAAATTTAATAATTATTGCAGGGTCGACAACTGTGTTTAAATTTTTTGCCTGTTTGACCCTAAAAATGTCTTTAAGTCTCGGTGCCGGTGTCAGTCCCAAAGAAAAACATAAGGTGTTGAAAACAGTTTTGAGTGACTCCCCCTCAC
This sequence comes from Scaptomyza flava, assembly GCA_030179655.1. Lineage (NCBI taxonomy): Eukaryota > Metazoa > Arthropoda > Insecta > Diptera > Drosophilidae > Scaptomyza > Scaptomyza flava. The sequence continues at coordinate 533,789 of JARNME010000467.1, read as the reverse complement.
AGAACGGGACCCCATGCATGCGGAGGTCATTCGCCACTTCTGCTGTTGCAAGTGTCAACATTTTTGACTCAAGCAAGCCCACCTGTGCCTTTAGCGAGTCCAACGCAGCCGCATCTCTCTCCAGTTTTTCAACACGCTCACTCATTTTCTGCATTTCTGCACTCATGCCGTCTAGCCGCTCATGAAGCACAGAGAGTATGCGCGCTTCAGATTCACTCATTTTTCGAGCTATCATATCAGCATGCTCCTGAAGACGCTGGTCGATGAGCTGCAAAATAGATCCCATGTCTGGCGCCTTGGTCTGCTTAATCTCTCCAATTGAGTTTTCACGCAGTCTCTTTTGTACCGGTGCCATTGAGTTCGTTTGATGGGTTTTTATGTGTTTGCGACGAAGTCACTGAGTGTGTATGTTTTTGTTAGAGTGAGCTTTTACTTTGTGTTTCGTGCTCACATTCGCTACCAAAATTCTTGTTTGTGTCTTTAATTTTTTGTTATTGTAATTTATGTTTCCCGCGTCAAGCAGAGTTTAAATGATTGTTTTCGTTAATTGTGTATTGATTTAGCACAACTTTTAATCAGATAATATGCCACTGTGTAAATCACAACTAAATGTTCCTTTCTGTTTTTTAAAAACAACTTTTTAGGCAAAATAAAGCGAAAAAAACACGGAGCTCAAAATAAAAGCGTCTGCTGACTTCGATATCGATAATAATTTTGAGTTGTAGTGAGAAGACATCAGGCTAATAATCCTGATGCACGTCAAGAAAGGCGTTTGCGTGCATGGATTGTTAAAGCCATGTCTGGCTTAAACTAGGATTTTGAAATAGCTTACAAGTCAGATAAAATTACTCAACTTGGTAGTATGAATTTGATATGCAAACATTGTAATGCTTTAAAACGGAAAAATTAGCCTTTGGGTATCTGTTGCAAGGCAGGAAAAGTTAAGCTTTCCCAAAATGAAAGTTTGCCTGATCCACTTAAAAGCTTAATAATTGGTGGACATCCCAACCATGATCATTTCATTGATCGTATAAGAAAGTATAACAGCTGCTTTCAAATGACTTCTTTTGGAAGTACAAAAACTATAAATGAAAGTTGGTCAACCGTTAAGGTCCAATGACAAGTGTATCACTTAATATGTAGTGTCCGACCTTTGCCAAATGAAGAAATGCAGTTTCTTCAAATTTATTTTGTTGGTGATGATGAAAAGGAAGCTCAACTACGTTGCAAAAATATTTCAAATGTTGATTTAAGCGTAGTAAAGGATCTTCAATGTTTGTTTCATCATCATAATCGTTATGTTAAAGATCTAAAAATGGCTCTCAATAAAATACCAACAAGTACTAAAGACTATAAATTGATTATACATGCTGATCGAACACCCGCTGGTGCTCACAAAGGGCTTTACAATGCACCTCAATCAAGCGAAGTAGGTTTAGTTAGTGTTGGTCAGCAATTTGAAAAGCGCGATATTATTATTGAAAGCCATAATAATAAATTACATCGTATAAGTGAGGTGCATCGATCAACCGATGCCTTACAGTACCCTTTGCTATTTCCTAATGGCGAAGATGGCTATTCAGTGGATATACCACAATGGATTCCATTATTAAAAAAGAAGGAGCCAAAAAAAATGATATCTGCGTTAAGCTCTTACAGCTATAAAATAATGATTCGTCAATCTGAGATAAATTATTTAATTTATTTTCGTTCCCTTTTTAGTCAGTTTTTGGTTGATATGTATGCTAAAATTGAAACAGAAAGGTTAAATTATATTCGCTACAATCAAGCGAAACTCAGAGCAGATAGCTATATACATCTACAAGATTCAATAGGCCAACAAGATGTTGTCGCAGCTCAACTTGGTCAGATGGTAATTTTACCATCTTCTTTTAAAAGCTCTGCACGATATATGCATGAAAAGACTCAAGATGCTATGACATATGTTCGCCATTATGAGCGACCAGATCTTTTCATAACATTCACATGCAATCCACAATGGAATGACATCAAAAGTGTTTTATTACCCGGTGAAAAATCGCATGATCGTCACGATATTATAGCTCGAGTTTTTAATTTAAAAGTTAAAGCTTTAATGTCACTATTGATAAAAGGTTCATTGTTTGGAAGCGTGCAATGTTCCATGTACTCTGTGGAATGGCCAAAGCGGGGCTTACCACGTATACATATTCTACTTCGGTTAGAAAATAAAATAAGACCAGATAAAATCGATTAAATTATCTGTGCCGAAATACCAAACGCAGATGGGGATCCTTTGTTATTTAACATTGTTAAGTCAAATATGATTCATGGTCCTTGCGGTGCATTTAATAATAAATCGCCATGCATGAAAAATGGAAAATGTACCAAAAGGTTTCCTCGACAATTACTTAAAGAAACTGTGTCTGGAAAAGATAGTTATCCTCTATATCGTAGAAGAGCGATAGAAGATGGTGGTAATGCAATTAATATAAATGGTAATTACATAGATAATCCTTGGGTTGTGCCTTATAACTGTGTACTATTGAGAACATTTGAAGCTCTCATAAATGTTGAGTATTGTAGCTCTGTAAAGTCTATTAAATACATTTGTAAATATGTTAACAAGGGCAGTGATCAAGCATCATTTACTCTTGAAGACCAACGTAATGAAATTAAAATGTACGAAAGTGGCCGTTATATAAGAAGCGCAGAAACGGTATGGAGAATCCTTGCATTTCCCATACATGAATGTTTTCCGGCTATTACACACTTAGCTGTTCATTTATGCAATGGTCAAGATGATAAGCACTGGGATTCAACTATAGCCGATGCTGTCATATGTATGTCAAAATCCTACAAAACTGAGAGAACTTTTTGCAATAATGTTAGTATTTTGTCAAATTTCAGATGCTCTTAAACTTTGGAATACTTATAAAGAGAGTTTCTGAGAAGATATTTTAACAGCCTTTCATTTTTCACAAGACAGAAATATTGATCAAAGTATTGTGAATAATGTATTAAATAAATGTTATATTTACATTGAAGATATTGTACTGTCTATTGGTGGTCAAAACTTGACTTATTATGGACTTCCACTACCAATTAGATCCGAGGAAATTGTTCCAAATATTGAATATCATAGAGAAACAAATTATGAAAATTGCGATTGTTTTGTTGTTAATTATGAGCTACTCCTTACTGCTGGGCAAAAACAAGTATACGAAAAGATACTACATAGCGTTGAAGCAGAAGAGGGAGAAATATATTTTTTTAAGATGCACCTGGTGTAACAGGTAAAACGTATCATTTAAATTTATTATTGGCAAGGTAGGGCAAAGTAAAAAAATTGCATTGGCCGTTGATTCTTCCGGTATCGCAGCCACTTTACTTAATGGTGGCCGCACAGAGCATTCTACACTTAAGATTCCATTTAATTTGATTCATTTAGAAACACCACTTTGCTGAATTTCAAAGCAATCTAATATTGCTGCTGTGCTCAAGATTGCAAGCTTATTGTTTGGGATGAGTGTACTATGGGCCTTAAAGGTGCTTTTAAAGCTGTAAATCGATCTTTGAAAGACATTCGAGATAGTGAATACTTACTTAATGGGTGGCATAACTGTTCTCTTAGCTGGTGTTTTTCGACAAACTCTTCCAGTGATCCCCAGAGGAACAAGAGCAGATTAAATAAATGCGTGCTTAAAGTCTTCAATTTTGTGGCCCAAAATACAGAAAATTGCATTAACGAAGAATATGCAGTGCACTTAAAATGTGATAGCATAGCTGGTGAATTTGCAGAAATGCTTCTTCAAATAGGAAATGGATTATTTCCAACCCAAGATGGCAAAATAACTTTACCATCCACTTTGTGTCATGTTGTGAAAAGTATTGAAAAGCTAACTCTAAAAATATTTCCGGATATTACAAATATCTCTCAAAAATCACTCGAATGGCTTTCAGAACGTGCTATTTCGACTGCGAGAAATGACAATGCATTGGAAATAAACGAGTTTTTATTAAAATCATTTCAAAGTGAAGAAATGACATATAACTCTATTGATTCTGTGACTGAAATCGAAATGCAGTTCATTACCCCGTCGAGTTTCTTAATTAATTAAATCCGGCTGGCCTGCCTCAACATAAATTAACTTTAAAGATTGGTTCACCTGTAATGTTGATTCACAACTTGAAGCCACCAAAACTGTGCAATGGTACAAGATTGCAAGTTAAAGTCCTTCATAAGAATGTTGTCGAAGCAATTATCTTTACTGGCAATGGTATTGGGGAAACGGTTTTTATACCGAGAACTCCATCAATACCTTCTGATTCTGAATTGCCAATTCAATTTAAAAGATTGCAAATTCCTTTAAAAGTTTGATTTGCCTTAACAATTAATAAATCACAGGGACAAACTATTAAATTAGCCGGACTAGACTTAAGACACGATTGTTTTTCTCATGGCCAATTTTATGTAACCTGCTCAATAGTCAGTTCACCAAAAAGTTTATTTGTATTAGCACCTGACGGAAATACAACCAATATCGTTTATAAAGAAGCTCTTAACAATTGTTAATAATTGCAAATTCAATTCAATAAGTGGATAAGGCTTACTGGGGAAACCACAATAAAAAATTACGCGCCTGATTCTCTATCTCAATGGTGGCGTGGAAAAGAGAATATTAAATACTTTGCTTTAATATTTTGTGAAATATTTTCTAATTTATTTATTTTGTATCTATCTTCTATTGCTAAAATTTATATAAACTATCCGCGCAGCGAAGTAAGCGGGCCACTTACTACATACAATATATTTGTATATATATATATATATATATAAATATATATATATATATATATATATATAGATATATATATATATATAATAAAGTATATATATATGTATATATATATATATATATATAATATATATAAATATATATATATATACATATATGCAGTTTTGGTGGGCTCTAGGCGTTGAATTAATTTTTGTTTCGGCTAGCTACCATAAGCATGTGTGTGTGTCCCTGTCTCTATGCATGTCCATATTTTAATGTATGCGTACCATTTGTAATGGAATTCAATAACCTTTCTTCACTCGGCAAACGCTAAACAGCCAATTTTTGATTAAAGTTGGTGCATATTTGTATTATTTGCCTACAAAAACCTAAGAAAAACAATACTTCCACGGCAGTTTTGGTGCTCATCGAACATTTGCTGTTCAGGCACACAGGAAAATAAACAAGCGTCTATTAAAATAGGCAGGCAATTATCAGTTTTGCATTGCTGGTCATTCATACTAAATCAGAAGCAACACAAGAAAACGCTCGGCATAGCCAAATTTAACAAGCGGAAAATAGACATACATAACCCTGCAGTACGCTACACCGGGACGAGACTAGCGATATGCCTAGGCCTCAGTGATGGGTACCGGTACGCGCCGCACCACCAGCAATGCAATTCACCTAACGACTTTTGTTCGAGGATGTCCGCAAACGTACCGAGCGTTACGACAGTGCATTACCACTAGCTAGCGATTGCACCGGTACCGAGGGAGTAGCTAAATCGTTAGTACGCCCTACTCGGCTGTTTGGCTAGGGCACGTCGCTAGCTATTTCTCTGGTACGCAAGGCCTAGGAATATCGTTAGGACGCTAGACTTAGCTATTTCGCTAGTACTATTGCACTTGACACTTCGCTACAGGGTAATCGCTAGCGATTTATCTGGTACCAAAGGCCTAGTAATATCGCTAGTACGGCATAGTTAGCTATTTCGCTAGTACATTTAAATAGAATTTCCGCTGGTACAAAATTAGCAAGAAGCATATAAATTTGTTGGTTTTATATTAAATAAAATTATTTATTAAGGCAGCATAATTTTTTTTTAAATTTAAAATTCATTGGATTTTGTATTGTTATTTTTGATCACGCGTTTTTTTTTTTGTAACTGCATCGCCTTTCGCAGAGCCGGCTCCGGCGGGCCAGCTTGGCACTAAGAGATTTATTACTTTTTACTTTTACGTATTAAAGAGCGAAAGAAGAAGCTTAATTTCTTCAGCGATTCCTTGCCCAAAACACCATCGACGTTGTAATGCATGGATAGCTCGTCCGTCAAAATATACTTTAAATTAGTTTTTGGCCCTGAAGGCCCAAGAAGCACTGCCATTGTTTCAACCTGAAATTGTTATAAATGATTAATAAAAAAAAAAATGTAATAGAATTAAAATTGTCGTATCTACTTACATATTTATTCTTATCACCCAGCTCAATAGATTTATTTAACTTTACGAGGTCCTTCTTCCTTCACAATTTGAAGGCTTTGTGTTACCTACAAACACACCAACAGAAAAAACTGGACATCCTTCTACACTGTTAAGCCGGACTGAAATTGGCCACAAGTGCGTTCTCGAACTTTTAAAAAGCGGTAGTCCGTCAATGTTTACATCTAAGCTTAAACTATCACCAAACTCAACAACTTTATTTATATTTTCTAACTGTTTTTTTAAACCTATATGTAAATATTGCCCACCACCTATTTTTGTTATGTCCGGAGAAATTGGGACTTATAAATGAGCAAACATTTATGTTTTCCTCTCTAAGAATTTTTATTAGGTCAATTACACAAACTTTGGAAACACTGTGCTTAATATGCCAGTTTTTTAGTTTTTGATTTAAAGTTGGGTTGTTGTTCTTTCTATTAATATAAAAATCTAAATTGTTGTCCGTTTCATTGTCATATAAATTATTGTCCACATCCATTTCACTATCACTTTTTTCCACAAAGCATTGCGTCTCAGTTGAGCCCTGCATGCAAGCGCTCATAAATTTTTCAAATCATTTTTTTTTTTTTTTTTATTATTGATATGATTATACGCTTTAAATGTCTATTTGTTATATTTTTTTGTCACCTTCATTATAAAAGTAAAAGTAAGTCAACCGCTTAACCTTCTAAATAGTCAATAAAAACACTGAACAAATAAAAACAATCACAACAAAAACATAAACATAACAAGTTAAAAGGCTCTAGTCGGGAGAGCCCGACTGGAAGATACCCTGAACCCAGTTGCAATAAATAAATTAAATTTATGTTAGACTTTGGTATACTGACTTATCTTCAATCGATTAAAATCGATATCTCCGGTGTTTCTTAACCGATTCGGACGAAATTTTCAGAAAAGTTCTATTATTACCCATTACTTCAACCCTCATATTTAGATTTTCAAAATTCGATATTTTATTGTTATCGATATTATGTGTATATCGGAAACCAGAATAGTTATCGATAATTTGAAGCAAACTTGTTCTGCTTATGGTATAGGAGAACTTAAATACAAAATCTGAAGTCTCTAGCTCTTGTAGTCTCTGAGATCCACGCGTTCATACAGACAGACAGACGGACAGACGGACGGACAGACGGACATGGCTATATCGTCTCGGCTGTTGATGCTGATGAAGAATATATATACTTTATGGGGTCGGAGATGCTTCCTTCTGCCTGTTACATACTTTTGCACAAAACCATTATACCCATATTTACCCATTTTATGGGTTAAGGGTATAAAAATATCAAGTAGGAAGGCTCTAGTCGGGAGAGCCCGACTTTTTGCTTCCGATCCATGTGGGATGTCAATTGCTCTCTTCATACCAAATTTGGTGACTCTAGCTCGAAGTTTGTATAAAGTGGGGAAAGGGGGGCTGGGGGCGGTATGGTTGGGCGTGGCATCCAAATTTTTGCTGCAGATCCTTGTGGAATGTCAAATGCTACCTTCATACCAAATTTGGTTACTCTAGCTCAAAGTTTGTATAAGGTGGGGAAAGGGGGGCGGAACGGATGGGCTAGGCTCCAAAACTTTGATGCAGATTGTTGGGGGTCGTTGCCAGCTATCTTCCTACCAAATTTGGTGGCTCTAGCTTCACTACTCTGGAATATACACGCATTCCCCGTTTTTGACGAAGCGTTGGGGCAGATGGGGGTGGCTAGGGCGGTATTGGTGGGCGTGGCATCCAAACTTTTGATGCAGTTTTTGGGGGGTCATCATCATCTATCTTGGCACCAAGTTTGGTGACTCTAGCTAAAAAACTGTGGGAGAAATAGACTTTTCTGATTTCTAAATGCGGGGGGGCTGGGGCGGGATGGGTGGGCGTGGCTCCAAAACTTTAATGCAGTTCTTTTGGGGTCGTTACCAGCTATCTTCCTACCAAATTTGGTGGCTCTAGCTCCACTACTCTGGAAGATACACGCATTCCCGTTTTTTACGAAGCGTTGGGGCATCTGGGGGCGGCTAGGGCGGTATTGGTGGGCGTGGCATCCAAACTTTTGGTGCAATTTTTGGGGGGTCATCATCAGCTAAATTGGCACCAAATTTGGTGGCTCTAGCTCAAAAACTGTGGGAGATATAGGCTTTTTTGACTTTAAAATGCGGGGGTTCTGGGGGCGGAATGGGGAGGCGTGGCTCAAAAATTTTTGATGCAGTTTTTTGGGGAATGCTAGTAGCTATCTTCTTACCAAATTTGGTAGTTCTAGCTGTAAGGGTGTGTGAAATATGCGGATTTATCGTTTTTGAGTTATCGAATTTATCGATTTGCCAGCCCCCCAGTTATCGTAGAACCCCAATCTTGACACTTTAATATACTATCCCATAGATAAAGAGAATTGGAAAGTTTCAAGTCCCTAGCTTGAAGGGTGTGGAAAAAACTTGCACACATACGGACGGACAGACGGACAGACACCATGACGGACATTGCACAAAACCAATATACTCTTTACCTTCGGTATCGAGTATAAAAAATCAGTTATTTACTTCCTATATGGTTTCCACTTTTCTTCCTCGATAAATACTTCAAGCACGTTGGTGAACCAATATTCATAAACACTTCATTTTTTCTCTCCACAAAATTGCTAAGTACTTTAACAGCCAAAGATATTTGCTGCATTGTTGGTGTGTCGATAAAGGAGGGTTTACATTGTCAGCGTGAGATTGGAAAATGTTTTGCTTCTGTCTACCTCACATATTTTTCACAAAAGTTCGTCTCACTCACTCTCAATCTGTAACCGCTTTCGCTTGCATCTCAGCTTGGAGTGGAAAAAAGCTATTCAAAAATTTTGTTTTTAAAGCTATCAATAGATGGCGTATTTTTGAAACTAGTAACATGTGTTCAAAGCTCCAATGTTTTTTCCTCTATTTTGCTCAAAACTGAGGTAAATGATAATAGAATTCACTTTTTAATATTTATTTGGTACATATTAACGAATAAATAACAATAAAATCATTGTTAAATGAAAAAAAAAATAAATCGTTAATTTTTGCGCTATTGCACATGTGTAAGCTGAGTTCGAATCAGCTGATTGCATTGTTCAAGCTGACATTGAAAGCTATCAGCGTACATTTCAGATTTTTAAATGCTTCAATCCAAGCTCCTTAAAGATTTCATTAGGATCTTCGAAGATCAGAGAATAAGCAAACATAACACGAAAACAAAACGGTCAATGAAAAATATGTTATTGTTTTGTTTTCGCATTCTCATCGTAAAAAAACACAAAATTCGCTATAAGGATAGAAAACGCATGAGCGTACGACCTACGTCCTAAAAAAATTCGTTATAAAGAAATATTCACTATAGGGAAATTTCAAACATGATATATGGAGAACAAAAAACACTGAAAGTTTAACCAAAAAGCAGTGTTCGCGAAATTAATTCGTTACATGGAAAACTTTGTTATATAGACGTTCGCTATATGGAAGTTCGAATGTATATATATATAAATAATAATATAGGTTAAAAAAACTAAAAAACACGCTAAAAAGTTAAAAATAATTTTTCAAATAAGCTTAACCCTCTAACTGGCAAGACCGTCTCCAGACGGTCATATTTTCTGATTGTTTTTCTTTGTTCTGTCAAAATTTATAAAAAAAAGTATGATTGGGAATACCTAATAAATATAGTATTTTATCATATGTAAAAATTTTGGTTGAGTTATTTTATCATTTGCACTTGTAGTTGACATTTGATTGACACAAAGCATTGTAAACAAGCGTCAAAAGTGAGCACGACAAAAAAAAAATTTGTAGTGCGAAAAAAATAAAGTCAACGATTTTCAAAGTGTCTAAATATTTGCAGGTATGTTCATAGAACTGTGTTTTAGAGAAATGCACTTTAAACTTAAAAAAAAATTTAAAATTATGTGTTTTATAAGCAAAAACATAATGACCGTCTCAAGGCGGTCATGCCGGTTTAAGGCGACATAAGTATATGAAATTGCTCAACATAGCTCCACTATTTATACAGTTTACCCACATACCTTACGGTAAATCATTGGTGATTGCGAGCAATTCTACACTCATTTATTCTTTCGTTTGCCAAATAAACCACACAAGTGGGGCATAAAATTATTTGTGCTTTGTGACACTTTTAGATACGCTTACAAATTTGAAATTTATATTGGAGCACGAGACAACATCGTACTATCAAATGCACCTGATCTTGGTAGCTGTAACAATGTGGTAGTACGATTGACGCAAACAGTCCCAGATTTTAAAAATCACATTGTTTATTTCGACAATTTCTACACCACTCTTCCATTGTTAGTGTATTTACGAGCTAGGGGTATTTATAGCTTAGGCACAATCAGAGCCAATCGTATACCTAATTGCAAGTTACCATCTGATAATGAAAAACAAGTGGAATCGTTGCAGTCGGACGCAACCGACTGCGGTATACTCGATACCAGTAATAAAAATTTTGATGCCCATCCATGTGGGATGTCAATTGCTATCTTCATACCAAATTTGGTGACTCTAGCTCGAAGTTTGTATAAAGTGGGGAATGGGGGGGCTGGGGGCGGTATGGTGGAATTGCATCCAAATTTTTGATGCAGATCTTTGTGGAATGTCAATTGATATCTTCATAACAATTTGGTGACTCTAGCTCAAAGTTTGTAAAAGTGGGGAAATGGGGGCTGGGGGCGGTATGGTTGGGCGTGGCATTCAAATTTTTGGTGCAGATCTATGTGGGATGTCAATTGCTATCTTCATACCAAATTTGGTGACTCTAGCTCGAAGTTTGTATAAAGTGGGGAAAGGGGAGCTGGGGGCGGTATGGTTGGGCGTGGCATCCAAATTTTTGATGCAGATCCTTGTGGAATGTCAAATGCTACCTTCATACCAAATTTGGTGACTCTAGCTCAAAGTTTGTATAAAGTGGGGAAAGGGGGCTGGGGGCGGTATGGTTGGGCGTGGCATCCAAATTTTTGCTGCAGATCCTTGTGGAATGTCAAATGCTACCTTCATACCAAATTTGGTGACTCTAGCTCAAAGTTTGTATAAGGTGGGAAAGGGGGCGGAACGGATGGGCTAGGCTCCAAAACTTTGATGCAGATTGTTGGGGGTCGTTGCCAGCTATCTTCCTACCAAATTTGGTGGCTCTAGCTCCACTACTCTGGAATATACACGCATTCCCGTTTTTGACGAAGCGTTGGGGCAGATGGGGGTGGCTAGGCGGTATTGGTGGGCGTGGCATCCAAACTTTTGATGCAGTTTTTGGGGGGTCATCATCATCTATCTTGGCACCAAGTTTGGTGACTCTAGCTAAAAACTGTGGGAGAAATAGACTTTTCTGATTTCTAAATGCGGGGGGGCTGGGGGCGGGATGGGTGGGCGTGGCTCCAAAACTTTGATGCAGTTCTTTTGGGGTCGTTACCAGCTATCTTCCTACCAAATTTGGTGGCTCTAGCTCCACTACTCTGGAAGATACACGAATTCCCATTTTTTACGAAGCGTTGGGGCATCTGGGGGCGGCTAGGGCGGTATTGGTGGGCGTGGCATCCAAACTTTTGGTGCAATTTTTGGGGGGTCATCATCAGCTAAATTGGCACCAAATTTGGTGGCTCTAGCTCAAAAACTGTGGGAGATATAGGCTTTTTTGACTTTAAAATGCGGGGGTTCTGGGGGCGGAATGGGGAGGCGTGGCTCAAAAATTTTTGATGCAGTTTTTTGGGGAATGCTAGTAGCTATCTTCTTACCAAATTTGGTAGTTCTAGCTGTAAGGGTGTGTGAAATATGCGGATTTATCGTTTTTGAGTTATCGAATTTATCGATTTGCCAGCCCCCCAGTTATCGTAGAACCCCAATCTTGACACTTTAATATACTATCCCATAGATAAAGAGAATTGGAAAGTTTCAAGTCCCTAGCTTGAAGGGTGTGGAAAAAACTTGCACACATACGGACGGACAGACGGACAGACACCATGACGGACATTGCACAAAACCAATATACTCTTTACCTTCGGTATCGAGTATAAAAATCAGTTATTTACTTCCTATATGGTTTCCACTTTTCTTCCTCGATAAATACTTCAAGCACGTTTGGTGAACCAATATTCATAAACACTTCATTTTTTCTCTCCACAAAATTGCTAAGTACTTTAACAGCCAAAGATATTTGCTGCATTGTTGGTGTGTCGATAAAGGAGGGTTTACATTGTCAGCGTGAGATTGGAAAATGTTTTGCTTCTGTCTACCTCACATATTTTTCACAAAAGTTCGTCTCACTCACTCTCAATCTGTAACCGCTTTCGCTTGCATCTCAGCTTGGAGTGGAAAAAGCTATTCAAAAATTTTGTTTTTAAAGCTATCAATAGATGGCGTATTTTTGAAACTAGTAACATGTGTTCAAAGCTCCAATGTTTTTTTCCTCTATTTTGCTCAAACTGAGGTAAATGATAATAGAATTCACTTTTTAATATTTATTTGGTACATATTAACGAATAAATAACAATAAATCATTGTTAAATGAAAAAAAAAAATAAATCGTTATTTTTGCGCTATTGCACATGTGTAAGCTGAGTTCGAATCAGCTGATTGCATTGTTCAAGCTGACATTGAAAGCTATCAGCGTACATTTCAGATTTTTAAATGCTTCAATCCAAGCTCCTTAAAGATTTCATTAGGATCTTCGAAGATCAGAGAATAAGCAAAACATAACACGAAAACAAAACGGTCAATGAAAAAATATGTTATTGTTTTGTTTTCGCATTCTCATCGTAAAAAAACACAAAAATTCGCTATAAGGATAGAAAACGCATGAGCGTACGACCTACGTCCTAAAAAATTCGTTATAAAGAAATATTCACTATAGGGAAATTTCAAACATGATATATGGAGAACAAAAAACACTGAAAGTTTAACCAAAAAGCAGTGTTCGCGAAATTAATTCGTTACATGGAAAACTTTGTTATATAGACGTTCGCTATATGGAAGTTCGAATGTATATATATATAAATAATAAATATAGGTTAAAAAACTAAAAAACACGCTAAAAAGTTAAAATAATTTTTCAAATAAGCTTAACCCTCTAACTGGCAAGACCGTCTCCAGACGGTCATATTTTCTGATTGTTTTTCTTTGTTCTGTCAAAATTTATAAAAAAAAGTATGATTGGGAATACCTAATAAATATAGTATTTTATCATATGTAAAATTTTGGTTGAGTTATTTTATCATTTGCACTTGTAGTTGACATTTGATTGACACAAAGCATTGTAAACAAGCGTCAAAAGTGAGCACGACAAAAAAAAAATTTGTAGTGCGAAAAAATAAAGTCAACGATTTTCAAAGTGTCTAAATATTTGCAGGTATGTTCATAGAACTGTGTTTTAGAGAAATGCACTTTAAACTTAAAAAAAAATTTAAAATTATGTGTTTTATAAGCAAAAACATAATGACCGTCTCAAGGCGGTCATGCCGGTTTAAGGCGACATAAGTATATGAAATTGCTCAACATAGCTCCACTATTTATACAGTTTACCCACATACCTTACGGTAAATCATTGGTGATTGCGAGCAATTCTACACTCATTTATTCTTTCGTTTGCCAAATAAACCACACAAGTGGGGCATAAAATTATTTGTGCTTTGTGACACTTTTAGATACGCTTACAAATTTGAAATTTATATTGGAGCACGAGACAACATCGTACTATCAAATGCACCTGATCTTGGTAGCTGTAACAATGTGGTAGTACGATTGACGCAAACAGTCCCAGATTTTAAAAATCACATTGTTTATTTCGACAATTTCTACACCACTCTTCCATTGTTAGTGTATTTACGAGCTAGGGGTATTTATAGCTTAGGCACAATCAGAGCCAATCGTATACCTAATTGCAAGTTACCATCTGATAATGAAAAACAAGTGGAATCGTTGCAGTCGGACGCAACCGACTGCGGTATACTCGATACCAGTAATAAAATTTTGATGCCCATCCATGTGGGATGTCAATTGCTATCTTCATACCAAATTTGGTGACTCTAGCTCGAAGTTTGTATAAAGTGGGGAATGGGGGGGCTGGGGGCGGTATGGGTGGAATTGCATCCAAATTTTTGATGCAGATCTTTGTGGAATGTCAATTGATATCTTCATAACAATTTGGTGACTCTAGCTCAAAGTTTGTAAAAGTGGGGAAATGGGGGCTGGGGGCGGTATGGTTGGGCGTGGCATTCAAATTTTTGGTGCAGATCTATGTGGGATGTCAATTGCTATCTTCATACCAAATTTGGTGACTCTAGCTCGAAGTTTGTATAAAGTGGGGAAAGGGGAGCTGGGGGCGGTATGGTTGGGCGTGGCATCCAAATTTTTGATGCAGATCCTTGTGGAATGTCAAATGCTACCTTCATACCAAATTTGGTGACTCTAGCTCAAAGTTTGTATAAAGTGGGGAAAGGGGGGCTGGGGGCGGTATGGTTGGGCGTGGCATCCAAATTTTTGCTGCAGATCCTTGTGGAATGTCAAATGCTACCTTCATACCAAATTTGGTGACTCTAGCTCAAAGTTTGTATAAGGTGGGGAAAGGGGGGCGGAACGGATGGGCTAGGCTCCAAAACTTTGATGCAGATTGTTGGGGGTCGTTGCCAGCTATCTTCCTACCAAATTTGGTGGCTCTAGCTTCACTACTCTGGAATATACACGCATTCCCGTTTTTGACGAAGCGTTGGGGCAGATGGGGGTGGCTAGGGCGGTATTGGTGGGCGTGGCATCCAAACTTTTGATGCAGTTTTTGGGGGGTCATCATCATCTATCTTGGCACCAAGTTTGGTGACTCTAGCTAAAAAACTGTGGGAGAAATAGACTTTTCTGATTTCTAAATGCGGGGGGGCTGGGGGCGGGATGGGTGGGCGTGGCTCCAAAACTTTGATGCAGTTCTTTTGGGGTCGTTACCAGCTATCTTCCTACCAAATTTGGTGGCTCTAGCTCCACTACTCTGGAAGATACACGCATTCCCGTTTTTTACGAAGCGTTGGGGCATCTGGGGGCGGCTAGGGCGGTATTGGTGGGCGTGGCATCCAAACTTTTGGTGCAATTTTTGGGGGGTCATCATCAGCTAAATTGGCACCAAATTTGGTGGCTCTAGCTCAAAAACTGTGGGAGATATAGGCTTTTTTGACTTTAAAATGCGGGGGTTCTGGGGGCGGAATGGGGAGGCGTGGCTCAAAAATTTTTGATGCAGTTTTTTGGGGAATGCTAGTAGCTATCTTCTTACCAAATTTGGTAGTTCTAGCTGTAAGGGTGTGTGAAATATGCGGAGTTATCGTTTTTGAGTTATCGAATTTATCGATTTGCCAGCCCCCCAGTTATCGTAGAACCCCAATCTTGACACTTTAATATACTATGCCATAGATAAAGAGAATTGGAAAGTTTCAAGTCCCTAGCTTGAAGGGTGTGGAAAAAACTTGCACACATACGGACGGACAGACGGACAGACACCATGACGGACATTGCACAAAACCAATATACTCTTTACCTTCGGTATCGAGTATAAAAAATCAGTTATTTACTTCCTATATGGTTTCCACTTTTCTTCCTCGATAAATACTTCAAGCACGTTTGGTGAACCAATATTCATAAACACTTCATTTTTTCTCTCCACAAAATTGCTAAGTACTTTAACAGCCAAAGATATTTGCTGCATTGTTGGTGTGTCGATAAAGGAGGGTTTACATTGTCAGCGTGAGATTGGAAAATGTTTTGCTTCTGTCTACCTCACATATTTTTCACAAAAGTTCGTCTCACTCACTCTCAATCTGTAACCGCTTTCGCTTGCATCTCAGCTTGGAGTGGAAAAAAGCTATTCAAAAATTTTGTTTTTAAAGCTATCAATAGATGGCGTATTTTTGAAACTAGTAACATGTGTTCAAAGCTCCAATGTTTTTTCCTCTATTTTGCTCAAAACTGAGGTAAATGATAATAGAATTCACTTTTTAATATTTATTTGGTACATATTAACGAATAAATAACAATAAAATCATTGTTAAATGAAAAAAAAAATAAATCGTTAATTTTTGCGCTATTGCACATGTGTAAGCTGAGTTCGAATCAGCTGATTGCATTGTTCAAGCTGACATTGAAAGCTATCAGCGTACATTTCAGATTTTTAAATGCTTCAATCCAAGCTCCTTAAAGATTTCATTAGGATCTTCGAAGATCAGAGAATAAGCAAAACATAACACGAAAACAAAACGGTCAATGAAAAAATATGTTATTGTTTTGTTTTCGCATTCTCATCGTAAAAAAACACAAAAATTCGCTATAAGGATAGAAAACGCATGAGCGTACGACCTACGTCCTAAAAAAATTCGTTATAAAGAAATATTCACTATAGGGAAATTTCAAACATGATATATGGAGAACAAAAAACACTGAAAGTTTAACCAAAAAGCAGTGTTCGCGAAATTAATTCGTTACATGGAAAACTTTGTTATATAGACGTTCGCTATATGGAAGTTCGAATGTATATATATATAAATAATAAATATAGGTTAAAAAAACTAAAAAACACGCTAAAAAGTTAAAAATAATTTTTCAAATAAGCTTAACCCTCTAACTGGCAAGACCGTCTCCAGACGGTCATATTTTCTGATTGTTTTTCTTTGTTCTGTCAAAATTTATAAAAAAAAGTATGATTGGGAATACCTAATAAATATAGTATTTTATCATATGTAAAAATTTTGGTTGAGTTATTTTATCATTTGCACTTGTAGTTGACATTTGATTGACACAAAGCATTGTAAACAAGCGTCAAAAGTGAGCACGACAAAAAAAAAATTTGTAGTGCGAAAAAAATAAAGTCAACGATTTTCAAAGTGTCTAAATATTTGCAGGTATGTTCATAGAACTGTGTTTTAGAGAAATGCACTTTAAACTTAAAAAAAAAATTTAAAATTATGTGTTTTATAAGCAAAAACATAATGACCGTCTCAAGGCGGTCATGCCGGTTTAAGGCGACATAAGTATATGAAATTGCTCAACATAGCTCCACTATTTATACAGTTTACCCACATACCTTACGGTAAATCATTGGTGATTGCGAGCAATTCTACACTCATTTATTCTTTCGTTTGCCAAATAAACCACACAAGTGGGGCATAAAATTATTTGTGCTTTGTGACACTTTTAGATACGCTTACAAATTTGAAATTTATATTGGAGCACGAGACAACATCGTACTATCAAATGCACCTGATCTTGGTAGCTGTAACAATGTGGTAGTACGATTGACGCAAACAGTCCCAGATTTTAAAAATCACATTGTTTATTTCGACAATTTCTACACCACTCTTCCATTGTTAGTGTATTTACGAGCTAGGGGTATTTATAGCTTAGGCACAATCAGAGCCAATCGTATACCTAATTGCAAGTTACCATCTGATAATGAAAAACAAGTGGAATCGTTGCAGTCGGACGCAACCGACTGCGGTATACTCGATACCAGTAATAAAAATTTTGATGCCCATCCATGTGGGATGTCAATTGCTATCTTCATACCAAATTTGGTGACTCTAGCTCGAAGTTTGTATAAAGTGGGGAATGGGGGGGCTGGGGGCGGTATGGGTGGAATTGCATCCAAATTTTTGATGCAGATCTTTGTGGAATGTCAATTGATATCTTCATAACAAATTTGGTGACTCTAGCTCAAAGTTTGTAAAAGTGGGGAAATGGGGGCTGGGGGCGGTATGGTTGGGCGTGGCATTCAAATTTTTGGTGCAGATCTATGTGGGATGTCAATTGCTATCTTCATACCAAATTTGGTGACTCTAGCTCGAAGTTTGTATAAAGTGGGGAAAGGGGAGCTGGGGGCGGTATGGTTGGGCGTGGCATCCAAATTTTTGATGCAGATCCTTGTGGAATGTCAAATGCTACCTTCATACCAAATTTGGTGACTCTAGCTCAAAGTTTGTATAAAGTGGGGAAAGGGGGGCTGGGGGCGGTATGGTTGGGCGTGGCATTCAAATTTTTGGTGCAGATCTATGTGGGATGTCAATTGCTATCTTCATACCAAATTTGGTGACTCTAGCTCGAAGTTTGTATAAAGTGGGGAAAGGGGAGCTGGGGGCGGTATGGTTGGGCGTGGCATCCAAATTTTTGATGCAGATCCTTGTGGAATGTCAAATGCTACCTTCATACCAAATTTGGTGACTCTAGCTCAAAGTTTGTATAAAGTGGGGAAAGGGGGGCTGGGGGCGGTATGGTTGGGCGTGGCATCCAAATTTTTGCTGCAGACCCTTGTGGAATGTCAAATGCTACCTTGATACCAAATTTGGTGACTCTAGCGCAAAGTTTGTATAAGGTGGGGAAAGGGGGGCGGAATGGATGGGCTAGGCTCCAAAACTTTGATGCAGATTGTTGGGGGTCGTTGCCAGCTATCTTCCTACCAAATTTGGTGGCTCTAGCTCCACTACTCTGGAAGATACACGCATTCCCGTTTTTTACGAAGCTTTGGGGCAACTGGGGGCGGCTAGGGCGGTATTGGTGGGCGTGGCATCCAAACTTTTAGTGCAATTTTTGGGGGGTCATCATCATCTATCTTGGCACCAAATTTGGTGACTCTAGCTAGAAAACTGTGGGAGATATAGGCTTTTCTGATTTCTAAATGCGGGGGGGCTGGGGGCGGGATGGGTGGGCGTGGCTCCAAAACTTTGATGCAGTTCTTTTGGGGTCGTTACCAGCTATCTTCCTACCAAATTTGGTGGCTCTAGCTCTACTACTCTGGAAGATACACGCATTCCCGTTTTTTACGAAGCTTTGGGGCAACTGGGGGCGGCTAGGGCGGTATTGGTGGGCGTGGCATCCAAACTTTTAGTGCAATTTTTGGGGGGTCATCATCAGCTAAATTGGCACCAAATTTGGTGGCTCTAGCTCAAAAACTGTGGGAGATATAGGCTTTTTTGACTTTAAAATGCGGGGGGTCTGGGGGCGGAATGTGGGGGCGTGGCTCCAAAATTTTTGATGCAGTTTTTTGGGGGTTGCTAGTAGCTATCTTCTTACCAAATTTGGTAGTTCTAGCTGTAAGGGTGTGTGAAATATGCGGATTTGTCGTTTTTGAGTTATCGAATTTATCGATTTGCCAGCCCCCCAGTTATCGTAGAAACCCAATCTTGACACTTTAATTTACTATCCCATAGATAAAGAGAATTGGAAAGTTTCAAGTAACTAGCTTGAAGGGTGTGGAAAAAAATTGCACACATACGGACGGACAGACGGACAGACGGACAGACGGACAGACACCATGACGGACATTGCACAAAACCAATATACTCTTTACCTTCGGTATCGAGTATAAAAAGATAAAGAAAGAGGATATTCAGTGGAATTCTCGGGTTCTCTATTTGGTGTCTGCATAAATAATGTTCTTTGGAAAGACAACAAATGCGTACGATTGGCATCGACTTATGTTGGCATCGAACCTTTTCGAAAGGAAGTGGACACACTGCCCCATGCTGAGGCTAAAAGATACGACAGAAAGAATAAGAAGTACCTTGAGATCGCCTGCCCGCAGATCATTCGGGAATATAACAACCATATGGGTGGCGTTGATCTAATAGACGGATTGACGGGAAGGTACCATATTCGGGTCAAGACACGAAATCCCATGATGCGCATTTTTTATCATTTGATCGACTTAGCTGCAACTAATGCCTATTTATTGTATCGTAGAATAAACAATGATAACGACACCCAAGATTTACTTCAACTACCACATTTTCGAGAACATATTGCAGCCGGTTTAGTTGCGTACAATACAAGAAGAACACCTGGCCGTCAAAGAAGCAATACACCGCAACAACAACCCCTATTGTTTTGTTGGAAAAAATGCCAAGCATCCCGTTGCTGATGTTCGTTTTAATGGGATTAACCACTTTCCTGTTTGGCTAGATAGAAAAGGTGGAAAAAAAGGTGCACACATTGCAAGTCCTCTGACACACAATGTTTTTGCCAGAAATGCGAATTAAATTTATGCTGTACTCAATCAAAAAATTGTTTTTTAGATTATCATAAACCATAAATGTAAAAAAACAACTGTTTTATCAATAAAAACTTGAGCGTGTTATTATTAACATGAAACTTAGATCACCATATGAAATAATTTAACTAAATAAAAAGTTTAGAGTAAAAAATAATTTTAACGCATACAAATATTTATGTTGACTCTAACCGACATGACCGTCTTGAGGCGGTCATTTTTATTTTTTACCTGTGCGCAACCTGACGCAACCAATCACAAATCTGACTTCAAATTTGAGTTAAGGTGGACCAAATCACCCTCAAAAATAAATATGGATGTTTTAGCTTCACTATGAGAGTTTTGCCAGTTAGAGGGCTAAAACAATAATAAATGATAAATAGTATTATTGTTAAAAAAACAAAAGGCGTGGGGCGCTTTGTCCATATTTCTCGAACATCGAGCGCCCCACGCTTTTTTTTTTAACAATAATACTATTTATCATTTATTTTTGTTTTAAGCTTATTTGAAAAATTATTTTTAACTTTTTAGTTTGATATGCTCTAAAAGCGTGTTTTTTAGTTTTTTTTTAAACTATATTTATTTTTCACTTTTTAGTTCGATGTATTATATAAGCGTGTTTTTTAGTTTTTTTAAACTATATTTTTTAATTCTATTAATTATTGGAAAAAAAATTTTGTAAGTTCTAGTGAACACGAACATGGTGCAGATTTAAAAAAAAAACAATTTTTTTTTTTCGGCCGTGGACGGGATTAGAACCCACGATCGATGAGTCCGGGAGCGAAGACCCGAGCCTTAGACCGCTCGGCCAACGAACGAACTTGAGGTAGTGGGATATACTGACAGTAATAAGCCACTTGCTTTTAGTCCAAAGGAGAGTTAAATAATTTTTTTTTTTCGGCCGTGGACGGGATTAGAACCCACGATCGGTGAGTTCGGGAGCGATGACCCGCGCCTTAGACCGCTCGGCCAACGAACGAACTTGAGGTAGTGGGATATACTGACAGTAACAAGCCACTTGCTTTTAGTCCAAAGGAGAGTTACATACATACAAACATACAAACATACATACAAGTGAAGCTAATATAAGCGTGTTAAAAATAATGATAATGATGAAACAACAAGTGGAAACGTTCCAGTCGGACGCAACCGACTGCGGTGTACTCGTTACCAGTATTAAAACCGGTAAAAAGAGATGCCTGATTGCAAGGGGGGGGGGATGCGGCAGAGGCAAACGCTGCGTGTGTTTTTTTTCCGATGCATACGGGATGCCACCAGCCAAATTTGGTGACTCTAGCTCAAAGTTTGTAAAAGGTGGAGAAAGGGGCTGGGAGCGGATTGGGAGGGTGTGGCATCCGAATTTTTTTTTTGTGCAAAGCCAAAGCTTCTTCGGGACCATACTTTGTAAAGTTTGTGTTTGGGGCGTGGGAATGCTTTTCTTAAAGCTGCCTTCACACGATCGGTTTTTCATCGGTTTTTTTATTTTTTAAGCCAGCACACAAAATTTTTTAGGTCCGGTCAAAACCCGACTCAAAATGAGAAAAAAAACGTGTTTTATTTCTGCTCTTTTGGAGGCGGTTAAGTTTGTGCCACGAACATGTTTACGAAAAAAGGCGTTTTTGGTATTTTTAGTAATTGTTGGCAAAAAATAATGTAAATAAACTTATATATATAGGGAAGTGTAATCAAATTGTGTAACAACAAAAAGTGATGGGATTTTTGATTTAACCGATAAAAAAAAGCTACAGAAAAACCGACCGTGTGAAGGCAGCGGTGGCCTGGCAATAGCAACTGATTTTGTAATCTGTGATCTTAATTTTTCAACATTCAAGGGTTCAAGAAAAGAGTTAGCCTTCATGCCTGCAAAATTTACCTAAAATTTTTTATATATAGGTCAATTTGTGCAATTAGGGTACTACGCACGTGTCCAAATAAGATGTCTACCTGAATGGGATGATACTACTTGAACATCAGGGCAATTTCTATATATGGTGCGTATCAGGTAGTTTATTTGTATATCAAGTAACTGCACCTGAGTTAAGGGAACAGAATTTAACAAAGGGTTCCAGGAAAGCATAACTGAATGAAAAACAAAAATCATGCATCTTTACAAAACGGAACGAAACAATAACGCGCAGTGATCTCGTCGTGATCGGTTGTGTCGCGTGTGCTAAAAATAGCCTTAACGGTAAATTTCGACGCTGTCGCGTACAGTGTCGGCAGACAGACAACAACAACAACATACAAGTGTGCGCAATAATTCTGTATTCGCTGCTCATTTGGGTAAAACATTACCCCTCGCACTGCGCTCTGCGCAAGCGAGTGGTCGGTCCCGTTACTTGTTATAAAAAGTGAAAGACAACTACATTATTTAACATTTAATTAACAAAAATAGTAATGGATAATAACACACCATCTCAGTCGCTTCCTAGTGATAGGCAAGCTCTTATGGAGGAGATGAGAAAAATAGCCTGTGCAAGCCCTGGAACTATACGCTCTCAAATCACCGCTTGCGGACCAGCATCTTGTGCTGATTTCGATAGCATGCAGCGAGAATCTGTGCCCTTTTGCACAGCGGTTACAACTAGCAGTGACACTATCGTTACCAGCACGATCACGACTACGTCAACAAGTTTGGCTTCAACATATACAGTGGCGGCATCTGTTGGGCCTAATATGTCAACTATTACGTCTCTTAGCAACACACCGTTGCCTGAAATTTTCTCAACAATAGCTCGCAAGACAAAGTGCACATTTCAAGCACGGGATATGCCTGCAAACAAAAAATATAAAGGAACTGTTAAAACATCTCAATCAATAGGTAAAGCTAAGATGAAGGTCACAGACCTACACAAGGAGCCACCTAAAGATGCAGCATCCACCTCGACTGCAGCGGCACTGGGTAACAACCGCTTTGCAGCTCTGGTCGAAGAAGCGGACAATATTATTGAGCAAGACCTACCAGAAGCATGGTCTGAAGACGAAGATGCAGACCCTGCTGTTAACATTGGGAGCAACCAATCCACAAAAAAGATTTCTAGGCCTCCAGCTATATGTGTGCAAAAAGTCAACAATCCCGCATCCATGGAACGAGCACTGGACTCGTGCGTTGGTGCCAACAACTATAGTTTTCGCACATCTAAGTCCGGTGTGTCACGGATTTACACGAACAGCTCTGATACTTTCCGTGCAACTGTGAAACATTTGACAGAACTCAATTGTCATTTCTCGCATCATCAACTTAAGGAAGATAAGCCTTACAGGGTTGTCATCAAGGGAGCCAATGCCAACGTACCCAAAGAACAAATTCAGCAGGCTCTTGCTGAACAAGGTTTTGAAGCCATTAATATACACTGCCCAAGAAAAGCAGATTGGCGTAACGCTCAGGTTAATGAGGATGATGATGAAGCGACAATCAATTACAAGACGCGGCAAAATATTTTTTTTGTCAATCTCAAACAAGGGCCGAATGTGTCTGACGCATTGAAAATAACTCAACTTGGCAGGTACAGAGTATCTGTGGAGCGCGCTCCTCGTAAGAAAGAAGTATTGCAATGTCTGAGATGCTTCATCTTCGGGCACTCAAAAAATTATTGCGTTCAGGATCCAGTTTGTGGCAAATGCGCTGGCTCTCACATGACAGGCTCCCTGCTTTGCATCAGTGAAAATTATTTGTGCGTCAACTGTGGTCAAGATCACGCTTCGACAGACAGAGACTGCCCTGTCCGGAAAGAAAAACTAAGAAAATTGAAACCGAGCCCAAGACTCCCTACTACTGGCAACACTGTCAGACCAAAATATAACCATGGCCCCTCACGCGCCTTCATACCGGCTGAGGCTGTCAGAGGCAATATGACTTACGCTGAAGTTGCTCGTCCTCATAGGGCTGAACTTAGGCCAAGTGCCGCTGAGCATTACCAGCGAGAAACAAATTCACTGCCTGACAAGAAGTTCCTTGCACTGGAGAACTCAATACGAGAGATCAATTCCAGAATGGACCAATTGTTCAAGTTGGTCCAAGAAACTATGGAGGCGAACACGGCCTTCCGAGAACTGGTCCAGGTTCTCGTTTCACACATCGTGCAATGATGCAACCAATCATAAAAATCGGATTATGGAACGCACGGGGACTAGTTAAGGGCTCTGAAGAGCTTCGGCTATTTCTCGGTGCACACAATATAGACGTCATGTTTGCCACGGAGACACACATGAGAGAAGGACAGCGTGTCTTTCTACCAGGATATACCACCCACCATGCCTTCCACCCTAGCTGTAACAGCAGAGGTGGCGCCTCAGTCATTGTGCGCTCTAGCTTGAGCCACTGTCCTCAGCCTCCCATCTCAACAAATGACAGGCAGATAGCGAGGGTGAATTTACAGACATTGGACGGGGTTGTTACACTCACGTCTTTGTATCTCCCACCCAGAGAGCTTTGGACTAAAGCGGAATTTGAATCCCTGTTTGCAATGCTAGGCAACAAATTCATTGCAGGTGGTGATTATAACGCTAAGCACGCATGGTGGGGCTACTTTAGAGCTTGTTCCAGAGGCAAATTGCTGCAGGAAGTCGTAGCGAATGGTCAGTACCAAATCCTAACAACGGGAGAGCCTACTTTCTACTCATCCAACTCCCTAGTATCACCATCAGCGCTCGATTTCTATGTCACCAATGGCTATAACATGAGCAGACTCAATGTGAGAACGCTTCATGAACTTTCTTCGGATCACACTCCTCTTCTGGCGGAATTGCACGACACGCCGCTCAGCTTGCCACAACGATCTTGTCTACTCTCTAGTGGCTCTGATGTAGAAATTTTCAAGGCCTATCTGGAGCAGCAGATTGACCTTAATATGGAAATTCAAGACGCTGAAGGTAAAGATAACGCCATCAGTGTTTTCATGAGTAAATTGAAACAAGCTGCATCAAGAGCTGCACCTAGGAATCAGCACCGTATGGATGTACCTCACCGCCTCAGCTTCCGTTTGTAATAGCTCAGCTTCTCCGACTTAAACGCAAAGTAAGAAGGGAGTATGCAAAAACAAGAGATGCCCGAATCCAAGAGATTCACAATAGGTTGGCGAATCGCCTACATAAAGTGCTGGCCCGCAGGAAGAAGATTCAAATTGACAACCTGTTGGAAAACTTAGGAACCGATGCCTCTACAAATTACTCTCTGTGAAAAATTACCAAATTGTACAAGAACCTGGCCGCTCCAAAATCGGCTATTAGGGATCCTGCAGGCGGCTGGTGTCGCACTTGTCTCGAAAAAACAGAAGTGTTTGCAAATAACCTTGAGCAACGTTTCAGGCCGCACGACTTTGCGTCAGAAAGTCACTGTAGGCAGATTGGGGAGTCACTGGAGACACCTTTCCAAATGGCTTTGCCCACAGCCAACGTTACAATGGATAAAGTGAAGCAATTGGTGTCTAAGCTGAAACCTAAGAAAGCTCCTGGCGAGGACTTACTTGCCAACAAAACCATAAGATTTCTACCAGATCAAGCCCTGCTGTTTCTAGCGCTTATCTTCAATATCGTTCTACGTGTGGGATACTTTCCTAGAGCCTGGAAGTCGGCCAGCATAATAATGATTCTGAAGCCTGGGAAACCCCCAACTTATGTGGACTCCTACAGGCCGATCAGCCTTCTCCCCTCGCTGGGCAAAATCTTGGAGTGACTGATCCTAAACAGAATGCTCACAATTAAGACTGATTCCAATGCGATACCCACATTCCAGTTTGGATTCCGAAGGCAGCACGGCACTCCAGTCAACTTTGTGTTAGAGGCCCTGGAGAAAAAAGAGTACGCGGTTGCTGCCTTCCTGGACATTCAACAAGCTTTCGATGGAGTCTGGCACCCTGGTCTTCTCTACAAAGCCAAGAGTCTTCTAACGCCCCAGCTGTTCCACATCATTAAGAGCTTTTTGGAAGGACGAACATTCAAAGTGAGTGCCGATGGGTGGAAATCCTCCACTAAACTTATCGAAGCGGGCGTTCCTCAAGGCATTGTGTTGGGACCCACATTGTACTCCATTTTCTGTTCGGATATGCCGACTCACATCGCAATTACATCCGTCAATGAAGGTGATACACTTGTTGCGACCTACGCTGATGACACAGCGGTGCTCACTAAAAGCAGTTGTGTGATCCAAGCCAGGGATGCACTACAAGACTATTTGGACGCCTTTCAGGTATGGGCAAAGAACTGGAATGTGTGCATAAATGAAAGTAAGTGTGCCAATGTGACATTCACAAATCGAGCGCTGAACTGTCCTTTGGTGTCACTCAATGGTAAAGTGCTAAGCCAATCTCTAGCGCATAAGTATTTAGGTGTTATCCTGGATAGAAGGCTGTCTTTCAAAAATCATGTCTCGTCGCTGAAGCAGTCATTTAGGGCCAAAGTTAAAAGGATGACATGGCTACTATCCTCTAAAAATAAGCTGTCGCTTGATAACAAGGTTAGGATATATAAATGCATACTAGCTCCTAGCCTTTTCTATGCCATACAGGTGTATGGTATCGCAGCCAAGTCGCACCTAAACAAGATCCGTGTACTCCAAGCTACGACACTTAGAACGATATCTGGAGCCCAATCGTATATAAGGAACAGCAACATTGAGCGTGACCTTAAGGTGCCTAAAATAGGTGATAGGATACAAGCGATTGCCAAAAAATACATGGAGAGACTGGGAGCTCATCCTAACAGTCTAGCCAGACGCCTTAACACTGCTTGCCAAAGAGCAAGGAGAAGATTAAAGCGCCACCACCCCTAAGATCTCCTGGACAGGATCTTGACATAAAGTCCCCGCTATCCTATGCTTATCCCAATTTACCTTAAAAACCCACCTATCCCATATTATTAAGTTACATCATTTCGTATGTCATTATGATAAATAATTTTGTTTTGTTTTTAGTTTAACTTCTGATTTGTTTAAGTTGCCCATTAAGGTAACAGGACACTTATCTTGTAAAAATTTCATAAATTTTAATAATAAAAAAAAAAATAATAATAAAACGATTATGTTTCATAAATGGCCCAGAAATGCATGCAACACATTTTTTACCTATGACTTTTTTCACTATTTTAAATATATGGCAGAGGTAAAAAAGGGTATTTTTTTTTTAAATTTTCCATCAAAAATGAAAAATTGTGAAAAATGTATAGGCAAGTATTGATTTACCTGGCCAGCCGCAAAGCAAACAATACAATTTTTTTTTATATTCATTAAAAAAAAAGAAGATCTATTAATAGAATCGAAAATAATGATGATCCGTTTCTTAGACCCCTTTTACACGATAAATTTTTTGCGTCTGGAGCATTCGTTAGTAGGCAGAGGGGGTAGAGGGGTTACAGCTGCAAGCAATGCTTCATGACTTGTGCAGCAATGATTAATTTTTCTCATTTTGCTTTGCCTTATTCCGATTGCATGTAAACACAGAGTTGCACAATGTTTGATGTGAATAATAAAGTTATCGATATGAAATATCGCACAAGAAAATATTAGCGCCAATAGTAAATACATTGTTTTGGTTAAGAAATTATTAGTAGAAATGTTCACTGAATCCATTTTATTGACTTGTTACTTCTCAAATCAATTATATGTTAACAAATAAAACTATCGATAGCAAAGATATATGTTTATCGACCATAAATTTAAATCAGAGTTGCATTTACAAAGAAAATGCTGCATGAAAAAGCTTCATCGTGTAAATGCGACTAGATTTGCGAAGATGTTTTATAACAGAATGAAAAAAACTAAACAGATCTGAAATCGTGGGAAAATTTTCTATTAAGTTTGTCAATTCAATATTTTTTAGAGGCACATGAAATTTTTGATTTTTGCCGCTGGACTTGTTTTACGGGCGCCACTGTGCGTCGTAGAACAAGTCAAGTGTCAAAAATCAAAAATTGCACGTGCCTCTAAAAAATATTGAATGAACCTACTTTATAGGAAATTTTCCAGCGATTTCAAATCTGCAATCCATAATGTAACCGGATTTTTTGTTTAGAAGATATAGCTTTTCAAAGTTGTCTGATTTTTTGTGTTACATAAAAATCACAATTTTAAGGTAATTTGGTCGGCTTTGAGATACAATATCTCAAAAACTAAGTTACGGATCGTCATTATTTTTGGTTCTATTGATAGATCTATTTATTAAGAAAAGAATAAAAAAAAACTTATACTGTTTGCTTTGCGTTTGGCCAGGCAATTCAATATTTACCAACTATCCACTTTTTCACTATTTCTCAACTTTGATGGAAAATAAAAAAAATTATATCACATTATATCGGCTATTTTTTAAATTAATTTCTTTGATTATTCCTCTATTAAATGCAAAAAGTTTCATGTGCCCGTTTTTGCCCTTTTTTTTTAAATGTAAAAAAAGTGAAAAAAGTCATAGGAAAAAAATGTGTTGCATGCATTTTTGGGCAATTTATGACATATAACCGTGAAAACCAATTTTTGTTGTTGTTGTTACGTTCGTTATTGTGAAGATACTTGACTTTTGTTTTCATTCTGTAATGCTTACCTGAGATCATTTGTCAAATCCTGGTCCCTAAATTCAGGTGCAGTTACAGAATATACAAATAAATTACCAGGTACGCACCAAATACAGAAAATACATTGAATGTAATTACGAGTTCCACCTAACCATGGTTGACGGAAAAGTGGTCAACGAACTGACAAACAGAAGGTCAACTTTGTCATGCCCAATTTGCAAAAAGACGCAAAAAAACTTCGACAATTTAAGTAATTCTGCAAATGAAGAAAATTATGAGTTTGGGATCTCACCCTTGCATGCAAGAATAAGGTGTATGGAGTTCTTGCTGAAATTAGCGTATACGCTTCCACAAGAGGATGAAAACTTTGACGAAAACACATCAAACAAAGATAAGGAAAATATCAGAAAGAAGCGAATACAGGATGCGTTTTTCAAACAAGTTGGACTTAAAGTAGACTGCCCAAGTACGGATACGGAAACTCAAACGATGGAAACACTTCAAGGAGATTTTTTGAGAATGATGAAGCTGTAACTCAAATCACAGGGATAAACAACCAAATCGTTAAGAGATTGGGAACGATCTTAAATGTTTTGAACTGCAAGGAAAAAGTTGATTCTGCCAAATATGGAGAATATGCTTCAAAAACTGCATCACTTTTAGCAGAATTATATCCGCAGAAAAAGTTGACCCCGACAGTCCATAAAATATTGGCGCATGGCAAGGATATAATTGAGTATCAGTCTTTGCCAATTGGAGAGCTCTCTGAAGAAGCACAAGAGTCCCTTAATAAGTTTTATAAAAAATACAGATTGCTAAACACTTTCAAAGCTTCAAGGGTGAGACAAAATGAGGACCTCTTCAACATGTTAGCAGCATCTTCAGATCCACTTATTTCATCACTGAGGCATGTTAAGTCACGAAAAGAATTAGAAAATACTTATAGTTCAGAGATGATTTCTCCTTTAGATATACCATCTTTTACGGATTGTGATGAATATTTTACAAAAAATTAATTAAAAAAAAAAAAATTATTTTTTCTAATATTAATTTTAGATTATAAAAACCATTAAAACGAAACAATAAAAATCAATAAATTTAAAAAATATTTTTTTTCCTTCCCGTAAAGTTGATTTTTCCACAAATTTCAACTTTGCATACCCATAAATAGGCACAAAAAAATCGTAGAATTCATTTCAAACGCTCATTTTATAGGTTGATTAATTATCTATCATATGCTTTTTAAATTGTTCGATTATCTCATTTGGTTCAAAAGTTATGATTTTTGATATGAAAAAACTCAAATGGCCCCACTGTGCGACGTTGCACTAATTTTTGCGCACCCGGCACAGCTTTTGTACGAGCAAGACGCACCAAATCAATTTGTGCATTGTGCAACAGTGAAGCAGGCGATATATTTGGTGTTGTTAATATTGTATACCAGTTTAAGAAAGCGAAATTAGTGTCTTTTAGCCGTTTGAACGGCGCGCGACAGTTCTAGTCGGCACCAAGCATAGTATTTTGGCCGCTAATCTAGGCGCTTAAGTCGTGGAAACCATCTGAAAAAGATTTCTCGCATTAACTTGTGAATAATTCAACAAACCTCGGAGATTAGAGTAGTGTTTATCTAAGACCCAAAAGTAGATGGAATCAGACTGAACGTAACAATATAAAGAAGTATCTCGGCCTAATCACATGGATTAAGTGTAGAAGCGGCTACGTCAAAAGACCCAGCAGGAATTGAACACAGCAGCAGTCACGCTCAATCATGGATGTTTCGTTGCTGTATTGTAATACGTTTTATTGAATTTTGCGCATAAATAAATTATAATTAGGGCCGCTTTCTCAATGACCGGTTAAAGTCGCAATTATCTTAAATCGGTATAAATTTAATGCTCGTGTTAAACCGTGTTTAACGAATTTGGTTTTTCAATACAAAGTTAACCTGTTACGCAAAGATACTATCGCATTAATGGTGCTGCCAGAACTAACGAGCAAATCAGCTGTTTTGTATGGTATTTTTTGTTTTGTGACTGCCAAATTCGTTTTCTATTGCTACTTGAAAACTTAAATTTAATTTAAAATGAAAAATAAATTGCCTTTAATGAGCCCGACTGAAACCCATGAGCGGCAGAGGGGTAAAAACTTTTCTGGATGAGGCAAGTAGTAACATTTTGGAGAAAAAAAGGAGCGATGCTGTGTCTTGGAATCAGAAAGACGAAGCATGGCAGAAAGTGTCCGCTCTTCCAATTCAAGTTCATTGCGTGAATGTCAAAAATAAGCTTATGCGATTTCATTTAGCTTTAATAATGAAATAAATACAATGCAAGTGTCGGTTTGAGTCAGCTGTTTTCCTAGCGATGATTTTTGCGATATTTATATCGGCACTTGACCGGGTTATAAATAAACTAGTAAGTGCCTCGCTATCTTCGCTGCACCCATAATTTATATAAATTTTGGCAAAAGAAGATAGATATAAAATAAATAAATTTAGATATTTAACAACATATTAAAACAAAGTATTTAATATTCTCTTTTCCACGGCACCATTTAGGTAGACAATAAGGCGCGTCATTTTTTATTGTGGTTTCCCCAGTAGGCATTATCCACTTTTTGAATTTTATTTGCAATTATTAACAACTGTTCAGAGTTTCTTTATAAACTACATTGTTTGTTTTTTCCTCAGATGCTTATATATTTTATATTATAAGGGAGAAGCCCTAGTAGTGAACACCCCTAAGGTTTTTGGGATATTAAATTGTCAGAAGTCAACGTAAAGCTTAGCTGTTGGTATCGTAGGAAAGCTGGTTCAATTGCCCATCGATCAGTGTAAGGCATTATACACATTTCATTCGTTTTTTGAAAGATATATAGGATTTAATGAAAAAAGTCAAAATCACGATTTTCGATAAAGTGCCCCTGTAGTAGTCACTCCCCTTAATCTTGTCAAAATAGAGCCAATAAAATGAAATAAAATGCCAAATCATTGTTTTTATTTATGCTTTTGTATTTTATGCAATTAAACACTCAAAAACAACCGAATTTAATAATTTATTAAAATTTATTACTCGTAAAAAACAGTATCGCCAGCGATGCAGCGATGTATCGATTAAAGTATCGATTTATGCATCGCACGCTCAACATCGCACACACAAGAACAATAAATTTTTAGATTGCCCAGAAACTTGTTTATGTTGTGCGCAGATGACGTCACAATGCATGTGTTGAATATTTGCCTTGGTAATATGCATCATATGTGACGTCATCTGCGCAATGCGTTATCTGTCTTAATTGTGTCATGTTGCTATTAAAAAGGGAGCAAACTTTTAAGCAAATCTACAAAAAATTAAGTCAAGTTTTATGCCAACTCATAATAAATTCATTTTATTAATTTTTCTTCATTTTTCTTAATAAAACTTTTTCTTGCTCTTCTTGCAAATCATAACAAATTCATTTAACATTGTTTTAACTAAATAATAATAAAATTTTTCTATTCTTCTTAAGTCAACACGCATCTGTTCCTTGTGTGAATTTGACACAATTTTGAAATTCGGCTTTTGCGGCTTTTCTACTTATCAAATGTGAATTTTGGTTCACTGAACAAATATGAAGAATTTTCAGATATTTTGAAATTATGATTTTCTGATTAAGAGCAACGCGAGAGACGCAAAGTGATACGATAGTCGATACAAATATCGATAAGTGTTAAAGTAAATCACATCGTATTTGACCAGAACACGCAGAAACATAATTTTACATTTATTAATGTTAAACCCAAAATATTGAACAGAAAAAATTTTGGATTACAGATTATGAAAGGGCAAGAAAAAACGATTAAGAAAATTATTTATTACCTTTTGCTGAAACTTAAAATAATACAATTCCAACGCGTTGAAAAGTTACAAAGCTTACGTCGAAATATCGGTATTTTAATTTTAGTCTCTGGTGCATCCAAAACTTAGTATAAACACCAGTAGACTACATAAAAAGCAAGCCGGCACTAAGAGCTATCAATCACAGTGATTAGACCCCGCTAGCATCAAAACTCGCCAAAATATTCCGGTTGACCTATTTAGGGGCTATGACCGTTACTAGGGCTTCTCCCTTATATATATTTGGTGAACTGACTCTTAAGCAGGCTATATAAAATTGGCCATGAGAGAAACAATCGTGTCTTAAGTCTAGTCCGGCTAATTTAAGAGTTTGTCCCTGTGATTTATTGATTGTTAGGTCAAAGCAAACTTTTAAAGGAAAATGAAATCTTTTGGATTGAAATGGCAGTTCAGAATCAGAAGGCAATAATGGAATTCTCAGTAAAAAACAAAAACCGTTTCCCCTATACCATTGCCAGTAAAGACCATTAGGTTAGGTTAGATTAGAGCGGAAGTGAGAGGTCCGAAGAACCCCCACTCACATAGGCCATGTATTGGCCCGTTGTTGTGCCGCGTTTTGGACTTTATCTTAAAACCATCTACCCAGACACAGAGTGTGCCACACCATTTTCGTGGTCCCAGCCGGAGGCTTGAATAAAGGACAGGATATTTTTCGGGTTAATATCCGCCAGTTGAATGACCCCGTCAGTTCATAAAATATTGGCGCATGGCAGGGATATAATTGAGTATCAGTCTTTGCCCATTGGAGAGCTCTCTGAAGAAGCACAAGAGTCCCTTAATAAGTTTTATAAAAAATACAGATTGCTAAACACTTTCAAAGCTTCAAGGGTGAGACAAAATGAGGACCTCTTCAACATGTTAGCAGCATCTTCAGATCCACTTATTTCATCACTGAGGCATGTTAAGTCACGAAAAGAATTAGAAAATACTTATAGTTCAGAGATTATTACTCTTTTAGATATACCATCTTTTACGGATTGTGATGAATATTTTACAAACAATTAAAAAAAATAAGCTTAAAAATAAATATTTTTTTTAAAATTGTAATATTAATTTTTAAATTTAAAAGCCTTAAAAACAATACAAAAATATCAAAATATTTAAAAAATATTTTTTTCCAAATGCTCATTTTATAGCTTGATTAATTATCTCTCAGATGCTTTTTAAATTGACCGATTATCTTAATTGGTTCAAAAGTTATGATTTTTCATCGAAAAAAGTGAGGGTACAGTTTAGCAGTTCAATTTTTATTTCGGCAGGAAACACCGCTATTGCCGCGAAATCCTTAATGAACAATTAACAAGAAATGATCGCACGCTGAATACGTGTTTCAGCTCGACTTACTCTTGCATGGCCCTAACCTTTTCAGGGTCAGTTTTTGGCTCGTTTTTGGTCACTATAAAACCCAAGAACTCAAAGCTCTCTTGAAAGAACTTCGTTTTTTCTTGTCGCACAAGCATTTTAACACTGTGTCGATGTGTCACACATGATCAGCATCGTTTTTGGAAATGATTATAACGTCATCGACGTAAACATAACACATCTTCCCTATGCGAATGACTTATCTTCGGCACCATTACCAGCCACTTCTGATGATTATATCAATGGCCTTCTGGATTTGGGCCTATCGCAAGTTAGCAGAGTGCATAATTGTGGTGGTTGAATGTTGGATATAATATTTGTGTCGGATACTATGTGATGCTTTCGGAAAATACCAACCATCCAATCACAGAATTATTCTTTGAAATTCTTAAAAATTGTCCACCATCTAAAAGTTCTTTAAAAACCCAATGTTTTCGTATAGCTAACTTTACTAAATTAAATTAACGGTTTCAACATACTAATCGATCTTATCTTTATTCTTGAATTCGTTTTGGATATCTGTGTTCCCCTCACTTGCTCTTCAAGTGATAAAAACCGCCTTGGTTTACGAGGGAAATATCGAAATTGGATAACGTGAAGCCAAGATCTTATAAAAAATCGTGAACTGCTACAGAATTATCTTCATATTGAATAGCAATGTCTAATTTCATTTCTGTTAACACATCTTGTTATAATAATTATCCTAATCGTTGTAGATTAAACTTTTCACGTGCTCCTAAACAGTTTATTAATTTGTTAACTCAAGACGTAAATCGATAGTACGATCTATTTGCTGAGTATTTTCAATCAGTATACTCATTCAGTTTATTTAATTATAGTAATTCCTATCTTTCTCAAGTTCAAACGTTAAATTGCATAAATGTCCCAGTTATATCTGAGTGTTCGGTCCTAAGTGACCTTTACTCTATCAAACCCGGCTACCTGCCTGGTCTTGATGGAGTGCCAGGTTGTACAGTTAGATTCTGTGCTGATTCACTTTGTAAATCCTTAAATAAATTATTTAACTTTTCGGCGGACTCTACTATGTTTCCTGAAATATGGAAGGAATCCTTTATTATTCCACTCCAGAAAAATTCTTCTTAGTCTAATGTTAAAAGTTATAGAGGTATATCCAAGTTGTCCGCCAGGAGGTAGATCTACTGCCATTAACCTTCTTGAATTCACTTCGCTTGTTATCAAAGGGTTTCAGGGAAAAATGCAAGCTGACGTTGTTTACACCGATTTTAGTAAGGTATTGGATTCGGTTAGTTATTCTCTGTTGCTTAATAAATTAAATATTATTGGATTGCCAGCAAAACTTTTATTTTGGCTTTTGGAGTACTTGTGTGGTCGAAAACAAAAAGTTGTTCAAAAATTATATGTATCTTAACCTATTTGTGTTTCCTTTGGTGTTCCCCAAGGGAGTCATCTTGGACCTTTGCTATCTAATCTGTTTATTAACGACTTTCCCATGTATACATGTTTGCTTATGATGTTTGATGTTTGCTATGTTCGACCTACAATGATCTTCACTACGTAACTTTCTACAGTCTGATTTGTGTGCGCTGCCGGCCTGGCTTCGTTTAAACTTACCCAATTTGAATTCTTCTAAATATGACGTCATGTCTTTTTGTAGTAGCACCCCTCATACTCTACTCACTACTTGCTTAATGCTTCACCACTTGACCACGTCTTTTAAAATAATGATTTGGTTAATATTCATGACCCCAAATTAAAGTTTGAGTGACACAAATCGTGGATGTCATTGGCTTCATTAAGCGATGGTCGAAAGAGTTAAATGATCCCAACACCATTAAAACACATGATACATCCCTAGGACATCCCATCCTGTAGTATGGATCCAGTGTGTGGTATCCGCAATACTGGAATCACCAGGATACAATTGAATCTGTACATAGGTAAGGTAGGTAAGAAAAGGCGTAAGTGAGAGGTTCAAAGAACCATCCACTCACATAGGCCATGTATAGGCCCGTTGTGGTGCCGCATTTTGGACTTTATCCAAAAACCGTCTACCCAGAGTGTGTAACAATTTTTTCGAGGGCGTGGTCCCAACCCGACGCTTGAATAAAAGACAGGATATTTATCGGGTTAATATCTGCCAGTTGAGTGAGGTCCGATAAAATATAAGAACAAAGATAGCGATTTCTGTTTTTGCAGAGTGCCGGACAGTCGTAGAAAAAGTGGGAAAACGTTTCGTCCTCCTCCTCGTTCCGACAGCTTCTGCAGAAATCGTTGGAAGGGGCTAGAAGTCTCGCTGCGGGAGTCCCCACTAGCCAGTTTCCCGTAATGGCTCTATTTACGGAAGCACAGCCTAATCTGGTTAGGTGGTTTAGGCCTGAAGAGCGCTTCTTTCACCACGTTGGGCAGGTTTGCCTAGCAATCCTGCCCGTGGCGATGCCATCTTTTGTTAGCTTCGAATTCGAAGTGCGATCGAACTCTAAGCTTACAACTGGCCATGGGAATACCCAAGCCCTCTTTATCGGCGAGGAGAGGCATGGTAGTGCCATGCCTTGCCAGCTCGTCTGCTTTACAGTTGCCCTCGATGCCTTTATGTCCGGGCACCCAAATGAGGTACATTTCGAACTGCTCTGCCATCCCCTGTAGAGATCTGCGGCAGCTTGTGACAGATATCGAATTTGATGATATCGCCTTTAGGGATTTGATAGCCGCCTGGCTATCAGAATATATGCAGATCCTTGCTGCAGAGCATTTTCTTTCGGAAATGCATGAGAGAGCGCCCTGTATTGCAGCGATGTTGGCTTGAAACACACTGCAGTGGTCAGTGTGTTGCCGTGTTGATAAGGCGTTATAATTGAACTACATGTGTGTTGCAGTTGAGAACATATAATTTTTTCAAAGACTTTAGGAATGGCGGACAACTTGGATATGCCCCTATAATTTTAAACGTTAGACTTAGAAGAATTTTTATGGAGTGGAATGATAAAAGATTCCTTCCATATAGCAGGAAACACTGTTGTGTCAACCGACAAGTTAAATAATTTATGTAATGGTTTACAAAGTGAATCCGCACAGTATCTAAGAATACAACATGGCACTCCATCAGGACCAGGCAGATAGCCTGGTTTGATAGAGTTAAGGTCACTTAGAAGCGCACACTCAGTTATAACTGGGATATATGTATATGCATTTAGACGATTGAGCTTGAAAAGGATAGGAATTACTACTACTATTCATATTCGATGAGTATACTGATTGAATATACTCAGCAAATAGATCGGCTACTGCCTGATCAGAACTTGCTTTTGTATTATCAAGGTATACTGAGGACGGCAAGCAAGAAGACTTACGTTTAGAGTTAACAAATTTATAAAAATGTTTAGGGTCACGTGAAAAGTTTAGTCTACAACGATTTAGATAATTATTATAACAAGATGAGTTATCAGAAAGAAAACTAGATTTTGCTATTAAATACGAAGATAAATCTAAAGTGGTTCCCGATTTTTTAAAATTTTAATAAGATTTTGTCTTCGCGTTTTTCAATTTCGATAGTTCCCTCGTAAACCAAGGTGGCTTATTAACTCTTGAAGAATAAGTGAGGGGAACACAAATATCCAAAAGCGAATTCAAAGTCCCATAAAATATGGCAATGGCAGTTTCTGTATCACTACAAGAATAAAGACGAGACCAATTAGTATGTTGAAGAAGATAATTTAATTTAGTAAAGTTAGTTTTACGAAAGCAACGGGTTTTTAAAGTGTTATAAGATACTGCACTAGGGGTAAAAATTTCGATGGATAATAAGGTTGGATGGTAGGTGTCTTCCGGAAGCACTAGAGGGGGTATTCTACAAGCATTACTGCAATCTGAGTCCGAAACAAATATCAAGTCCAACATTCTACCACTACAGTTATGCACCCTGTTAACTTGCGATAGGCCTAACTCCAGTAGGCCATCGATAAAATCA
Organism: Scaptomyza flava; assembly: GCA_030179655.1. NCBI lineage: Eukaryota > Metazoa > Arthropoda > Insecta > Diptera > Drosophilidae > Scaptomyza > Scaptomyza flava. Next base: position 495,816 of record JARNME010000467.1, on the reverse strand, counting down.
TCAGAAGTGGCTGGTAATATCGCCGAAGATGTGTCATTCACAGACCATACAACATGTGGCAGATTAAAATCACCAACCACTATCAGATTATCCATATCTGTCAACAATGACGAAACAAGTTGCATGGCACTAAGATGGGATGAGTAAATGTTAGTATCAGAATGAGGAGGAATATAAGAACAAGTAACATAAAGTGAACGGCCGTTTAGTTCTATTTTAACACATAAAAACTCTATGTCCGGAAGATCAAGAGAATGAATCTGTTCAGAGGAAAAACAAGAGTCAACAGCAATGAGAACACCACCCCCCTTGCAGGAGGTGCGATCGCATCTGTACAAGCTATATTTTGAAAGAAAAACGGAATAATCAGAAATATCGGGTTTTAACCAGGTTTCCGTGAGGGCTACTATATGTGAATCAAATGATAAGCTGTTAACATATAATTTAGAAAGTTTAGTGTTAAGGCCTCTAACGTTTTGATAGGCCAAACTAAGCTGGGCTTAGTCCAAGTCCCTTTGCTTTAGCCCATGACGACAGGGTTCGAAGTGCAGTGCTCATAAGCTCGCTCAAACTTTGGTGGTGTTTTTCATGTTAACAGCCACATTAAAGAGGAGAGAGGAGAGAACACCTCCTTGCGGGGTACCTCTATTGACTGATCTGGAAGTGGTCGCAGACTCAAGGGTGGCCCTGTCGATCCTGCATTTGAGCATCTGATCAATCAGATTCACAATCCGGTGCCCCACTCCCAGCTCCGACAATGCCTCGGTAATCGCTTCCGGTGCGACGTTACTGAAAGAGCCCTCGATGTCTAGAAAGATGACAGCATGTAGCGCTTCTCAGAAGATTTTCCTTTTTGATAAGCATGTTGTGCTTGGGAGAAGTGATCAGTCTTGATCGAGTCTCTGACATGTAGGCTCAGTACCCTTTCTAGAGTCTTTAGTAGAAAGGACGTTAGGCTTATGGGACGAAAGTCCTTTGTGTGTGATGCTTTGCCAGCTTTGGGGATGAAGACGATTTTAGATTCGAGCCATAGCTTGGGGATCAAACCTTTCGTTAAGATAACAGAGAAGATTTTCTCGAGCCAGTTGTGAGGTAGGCCAAATGCCGGCCTCCCCACAAAACATTAATGGAAGCAGCAGTATTATTATTTTATATCATTAAACACTATTATTATTATCATTTCAATCATTGAGATATTAAGACGAATGCGAAATACTTTGAAGTAAATATTAATGGAATAAACTCAATGTTAACATTAACAGACCTTAAGTTTAGCATAAGTATAGTACGGTGAAGGGCATATAATAAGCATAGTATAAGATAACATAAGAGAGCAGCGCAAGAAGAGCGGCGGTCGTGTGCACTCTCACACGATCCAAATGTCGCGACCCACGATCTAGATGTCGTGACCCACAAAGGCGAAAAGGGCGCGCTCAGGCTGAGCGCGAGACGACGGAATCAGTCGAAAGGTGGGAGCGAATGTGAACAGACGTGAACGCGGGTGTCGAGACAGAAGAACACAATAAGTGAAGGCGAGTTTAGTGACAGAGATTTGTCCCAAATTATAATTAGATTGGCGTGGACGCGATTCCCCCATCCTAAGGTTGAGAATAAACCATAAGTGGAACCGGGTAGAGTAAGTTGTCAAATAAAAGTTAAGAATATTCCAAATCCTCGTGTTTTCACTTGCGCCCCGAGAGGCGCTGAACGGTAGACGCATACGCGCGCGGTTATATACATTTACATACGTGCACATTGTGCACACGCGGTCGGCAAACGGGTAGGTGCGTTTTGGAATTATTTTTGGTTAGGGTCTGAATGATCAGCGGCACGCGTGCTGTGGCTCGTCCCGCACGCTTCCCATATCACTCGGCCGGTTCGGTAACGGAGCTTTGGCATCCGCGCGACCTCGATTTGTGAGGGAACGTAACCTAGCTATCGGTGGTACTTGCACTGTGGCTTGCCCCGTGCGCCTCCCTGATCGCCAGCCGTCGCGAAATCTTAACACCGGTGTGAAAGCGGACTAACTTGCCTCCAACTCGCGAGTACGTTTCGGCAAATTCAAATATTTCTTGTAACGTGGAACCTTGGCCGGACTGAGTTTCATACCCCAGCCAAAATCACTACTTTACAAGTGGCGCCCGAGCAGGGACGTAAACGCGTAAGAGGAGTAGTGCGGTTTGGAATTAAAAACCCCAAAAAAAAAGCATTACTAGCAAGTGTTCGTGGAACGAGTATACCCGGTCATACCCTGTTTTGTTGCGCGTGCACAAAAGAAGGGGGAAAAAATAACGGATTGAGTCCAGGTTTTTTTTTTGTGCAATTGTCGCGGCACAACGAAAGTGACGGTGGAAGCGTATACACCAATTGTTAGAACGGGAATTGAACACCTGCAAGTCGAGTCGGTATCGAAAGTGACGGTTGAAGCGGGTGCACCGATTAAGTACACGGGATCGCAAAAAGAAAACGTGCGATTGAAATAATTTGCGGCGCGGCGAAAGTGACGGTAGAAACGGACACACCGATTGAAAGAACGGGAATCGCGCATGTGCAAGGTGGCCGTCGACGCAGCCGCTAAGCAATAAAAAGTACAGCACACGCCGCTTAACCAAAAAACGAAATTGGTGGTGGCTTGGTGACTGACAGTGAACAGTGGTACGAGTGAAGTTGAAAAGTTAAAATCGAACAGTGGGACAAACGAAATTGAAAGTCGATCGAGTGATAGCGGGTTTTACTAACTGAAAGTCAAACGTAAATTTTATTTATAAAAAAAAAAAAAAATTTAATTAAATAATAACTTAATAAAACAAGGAAGTTTAAAAGAAAAAAATAATTAATAAAAAAATATATACATAATTCATGAAATAAAAAATAATTTTTGGAAAAAAACTAATAAGAAAAAGAAAATAATAAATAATCATATTATTATTATTATATTGGGGGTAAATACACTGCGACCAAATAGATCTATTGTGCCCCCTTCTTGGCCTATAGCTCTTCCATCAGGCCCAGGTGTTGAATAAAAGCAAGTACCTTTGTTGGGTCGATGGTTTCTTAATCGCTAAGTTGCACAATATGTTTTCCTAGAAAACTACTTCTTTTCCTTACTAAGGCTACGCATTCTGCTATAATGTGCAAGGAGGATTCTCCTTCCATTTCGCAGAATCTGCAAATCTCGCTGCTGACTATACCTAGCTTTGCCAAGTGACCTCGTAGTCTACAATGTCCTGTCAAGAGACCGGTGAGTATCCTGAGTCTATTTTTACCCATTGATATTACTTGCTTAAACCGTTTAAGGTTATAGCTACCCAAGAGAATCTTTGCTTGTCTGAGTCCTGGTGTCCTTGCCCAGCACGTTCTTCGCAGAAGTCTCTCTTCATTCCTAAGTTCTTGCCGTATTGTACTTCTTCCTATACCACGGTAGGGCTCGGGTCCTATTAGGGGTGTCGCTGCCCCCAGTCTTGCTTGCTTGTCTGCCTCTTCGTTCCCCGCTATTTCGACATGTCCCGGGACCCATCTTAGGGCAAGCCTATTTTGTGATCCCAGAGTGTCTAGCTTGGTTCGTACCTCACGAACTACCTTTGACCTGATTTCGGTCTTACTAAGTGCCATTATTGCTGCTTGACTATCGGATAGAATGGCTATATCCCTATTCCGATAGTTACGCTTTAGATTAAAGTCCACACACCTCCCGATTGCACATACCTCAGCTTGGAATATGCTGTTGTGCATACCTAGGGGCTCATGGTATATTAGCCGAGGGCCTACCACACCAAGACCGGAGCCTTGTTGCGTTAGGGATCCATCGGTGTACCATTTTATGGTGTGTGGCTTCATGTTGTGGACCTCTTCCAGAGATGTCCACTCCTTTTTATTACAGAGGTGAACTTGAAACTTTTGGCCGAACATGTGTTCGACTTTCATTTCGTCCCTTGGCTGTGCCAGTAGGGGAAGTTCACCCGATAGCATATCTGCCTCTACTCGACTAAGAATGTGTCCTCTCCCAGCTCCTTCAACAGACATTCTTAAGAGGGTTGCCTTTTGTTGCAGCCTAATTGTGTCACTCCATCACACAATTAGGCTGCAACAAAAGGCAACCCTCCTCCGTTATCTCCAATAGAACCTCAAGCGCTGATGTGGGACAGGTTCTCATCGCTCCCGTGATTCCTACACATGCCATTCTTTGTAGCTTTTGAAGCTGCTTCTGCACAGTGATTTGCTGTGCCTTATCTCCCCATGCAATCACTCCATACGTGAGCATGGGCCTTACTACCATAAGGTATAGCCATCTTATTATCTTTGGTGATGTTCCCCATGACTTCCCGGCTATGCTACGACACGTATACAGCGCTCTGCAGCACTTTGCGATCGTATTCTGAACATGGGTGCCAAAGTTTAATTTACTGTCAAAAGTGACCCCAAGGTACTTAACTTCCTTGCTTGTTTCTATTGGACTCCCCGCGAGCCTAATCTCCCTCATCCTTTGTAGCTTGTATCTTCTGGTGAAAGGAACGATGATTGTCTTAGTAGGGTTTAAGTTGAGACCAACCTCCCTACACCAATTATGCGTAATCCTAAGTCCCAGTTGAACATTATCACAAAGAGTTTCTTCATACTTGCCCCGAGCTATTATCACAATGTCATCTGCATAGCCTTGACATTGAATACCCCTGTTTGCAAGTCTACTTAACAGTTCGTCTACTAATATACTCCATAAGAGGGGTGATAAAACCCCCCCTTGAGGACAGCCCCTTGTGGTTGTTACTGTTACGGTACTATCTTGTATAGATGCCGTAGCCTGTCTGGACCCTAATAGGGATGAAATCCATCTACTAGTTGTACTATCCAGCCCTCTTCTATTCAAGGTAGCTTTGACAGCATCATGTGATGTGGTGTCGAAAGCACCTTCAATGTCTAAAAATGCACAAACTGCTACTTCTTTGTTTACTACTGCCGCCCGCAGAGTACGGTGCAGCTCATACAGGGCAGTGTCCGTAGACCTGCCTGTTCTGTATGCGTGCTGCGTTGCCTGCAGTGGACTCTGTGTGAGCAGAGTACTCCTTATGTTATAATCCACCAGCTTTTCCAACGTTTTCAACAAAAACGATGTTAAGCTGATGGGTCTGAAGGACTTTGGGTTGGTGTTATCTGTCTTCGCTACTTTGGGGATGAAGACCACCCTAGCTCTACTCCAAGTGCTTGGTATATGACCAAGTGCTAGGCTACTGACCAGGATTTTCCGTAGAGTGGGTAGGAGTATTCCCTGTCCCTGCTGAAGGAATACCGGTGATATGCAATCTAGACCAGGAGATTTGTAAGGCTGGAAGGTTCCAATTGCCCATTTTATTTTCTCCACTGTGACCACCGACTTGGCACATGCCCAGTCAATGGCCGTTGGTCTGTGTTGACCTCCTGTTTCAAGCGATTTGCACGGTTGCCAGGGGATACTTCCTTTGAAGTGCGTCTCAAACAGAGGCTCTAACCTTTGCATATTGGTGCTCGTATATGTATTATCTTTACGCTTCAGGGCTAAATTAGCCTCCGGCGCCCGCTTTGATAATGCTCTATGGAGCCGGGCACCTTCACTCGTGCTTGTTATGCTTTCGCAGAAGTCCCTATAGTTCCTGCGCTTGGCCTTCCTTATCTCCTTGCTGTAGGAGGTGAGGCTTTCGCGGTATGTATCCCATGACCCGTCTCTCTTAGCTTTATTGAAGAGGTGACGTGTGGTGATACGCAGTCTCTCAAGACCGTCATTCCACCATGGGGCATCTTTTTCTTTACGCGTTTTCCCTAGTGGGCAGCTTTCTTCATATGCATTTTTAAAGCTACTATTTAGAATTCTAACAACTCTTTCTAGCTCACTCGTGCATCTGGGTATTCCAGAGTTTTTAGTGGCTAGATTAAGTTCTAGGGTAGATCTAAATTTTTCCCAGTTCGTTTTCCTGGGGTTACGAGTTGGTATACTACTATCCGTATTAACCTTAAGTTTGAAAAGGATAATCCTGTGATCGGACATGGATTCTTCTAAAGAGACATGCCATTCTCTGAAATATGGCCTAAGAGACCGACTAATCAGAGTAATGTCTAATACCTCTTCTCTAACTCTAGTTACAAATGTCGGTGTCGATCCGACATTACCAATTTCTAAGTTATACTTGAATATAAAGTTGGTAAGACACTCACCCCTTTTGTTGATGTCCGTGCTGCCCCATATGGAGTGGTGCGCATTGGCATCGCAGCCGATTATAACCGGCAGCTTCTCTCTCCTGCAGTGGTCCATCAGTTTTTTCATTTCCGGTGGCGGGCAGTCCACATCACCGGCAAAATAGGCAGATGCCCTCACAATAGGGGGGGGGGGGGGGGGGGGGGGGGGGGGCGTTTCCAATTGCCCTTACGGCAATAGGTACGCAGTCCCTAGTGAAGAATTCTGAAAGAATAGTAAAATTAATACATTTCCTTACCATAATGCATGCTCTAGGTGTAGGATCTCTTTGATCCCAGATTACCTTTGAGTCGGCGGAGTACAGGCCTTTTATACCATAAATAATCATAAAAAAAGGGGAAAAAAATATAATTAATTCTTGGAATAACTATTTTGAAAAAAAAATAAATTATTATAATTCAACAAAATTCAACTAAGACTTGGACTCGCAAAATTTAAAACAGTAAACAAACAAAAAAGTAAATAAATAATAATAAAATTAACACTCGACGCTAGAATACTTGTTCTACAAAACGACTAGAAAGATTCTAACCGAACAATGAGCGAGTCCAGCAACGCGTCACCGAGAGACAATGGGAACCCAATCGTAGGCGTAAGATGGGTGTACCACTGCCGCAAGGAGGAACTTGAGAAGATCGCACAGGAACTCGGCCTAGAAAAAATTGGAAAGGTAGAAGAGCTTCGGAAACGGGTATGTACGTTTATTAAAGAGTGTTTTGTAGTATGCATACATATTGAATATCTACTGTACCAAGAGTACTTAAAGTGAACACACTGTAACACTTTGTTGCAGTGTTTACATAAACAGAGTCCCGGTCTTAAACCCGTCGCCGAAATATGAGTCGATCGGCGCGCTCGCAGAATGTGCAAGTGTCAGCATTCCGTTACACGCGCCGACCACTTGAACGAACTCAAGTGCATGCATATGCCCTAGCGCTCCAGCTTAAGAGAGCATAAATACATATATAATATACATATATATGTAATATATAGAATATACATAACCGTCTCTCTCTCTGCTGTCCAACTGTGGGCAGCGCAGCAATGAGACTTAGGCTTACTTAGAACCTAAGTAAAATGTTTAAGAACAGATTCAACTGATCGTTGGAAGCGGCAGCGCTGCTGCTTCCCTCACTAATAAAGAATACGAATAAAGAATATACGAACTCTTTCATTACGTGGCATTATATAAATTACATTACATGGCGACCGTGATTGGGACGTATGGCTTCAATACTTCGTTTTCTGTTTCAACACGACCCCCTCAATGGCACATAATTACTGTCCATATGAGTTAGTATTTGGTAAAACAAATAATTTACCAAAACAATTTAATAGTATAGATAATATAGAAACCATATACAATATAGATGACTATGCTAAGGAAAGTAAATATAGATTAGAAGTAGCATATAAAAGAGCTAGAATAATGTTAGAAGAAAATAAGAAAAATAATAAGAAATTATATGATCAGAAAATAAACAACATAGATATATCAGTAGGTGATAAAGTCTTATTAAGAAATGAAGCAGGTCATAAGTTAGAGTATAAATATACTGGTCCGTATAAAGTAACGGAAATAGGAGATAGAAATAACATTATAATAACAAATAATAAAAACAAAAAACAAACAGTACATAAGGATAGGTTAAAGATGTTTATTTCATAATTGTATTTAGTATGGCCAAGCTAAAACAAAAATACTTCTTTAAATTTGAATATTATTTGTAATTTCATATGTTTATAAAAAAAGGGAAAATAAAAACACAAAAAAAAAAAAAAACACAAAAAAAAACAAGTGGAAACGTTGCAGTCGGACGCAACCGACTGCGGTATACTCGATACCAGTATTAAAAATTTTGATGCCCATCCATGTGGGATGTCAATTGCTATCTTCATACCAAATTTGGTGACTCTAGCTCGAAGATTGTATAAAGTGGGGAATGGGGGGGCTGGGGGCGGTATGGGTGGAATTGCATCCAAATTTTTGATGCAGATCTTTGTGGACTGTCAATTGCTATCTTCATAACAAATTTGGTGACTCTAGCTCAAAGTTTGTAAAAGTGGGGAAAGGGGGGCTGGGGGCGGTATGGTTGGGCGTGGCATTCAAATTTTTGGTGCAGATCTATGTGGGATGTCAATTGCTATCTTCATACCAAATTTGGTGACTCTAGCTCGAAGTTTGTATAAAGTGGGGAAAGGGGAGCTTTGGGGCTGGGGGCGGTATGGTTGGGCGTGGCATCCAAATTTTTGATGCAGTTTTTGGGGGGTCATCATCATCTATCTTGGCACCAAATTTGGTGACTCTAGCTAAAAAACTGTGGGAGATATAGTGTTTTCTGATTTCTAAATGCGGGGGGCTGGGGGCGGGATGGGTGGGCGTGGCTCCAAAACTTTGATGCAGTTCTTTTGGGGTCGTTGCCAGCTATCTTCCTACCAAATTTGGTGGCTCTAGCTCCACTACTCTGGAATATACACGCATTCCCGTTTTTGACGAAGCGTTGGGGCAGATGGGGGTGGCTAGGGCAGTATTGGTGGGCGTGGCATCCAAACTTTTGATGCAGTTTTTGGGGGGTCATCATCATCTATCTTGGCACCAAATTTGGTGACTCTAGCTAAAAAACTGTGGGAGATATAGTGTTTTCTGATTTCTAAATGCGGGGGGGCTGGGGGCGGGATGGGTGGGCGTGGCTCCAAAACTTTGATTCAGTTCTTTTGGAGTCGTTACCAGCAATCTTCCTACCAAATTTGGTGGCTCTAGCTCTACTACTCTGGAAGATACACGCATTCCCGTTTTTTACGAAGCGTTGGGGCAACTGGGGGCGGCTAGGGCGGTATTGGTGGGCGTGGCATCCAAACTTTTGGTGCAGTTTTTGGGGGGTCATCATCAGCTAAATTGGCACCAAATTTGGTGGCTCTAGCTCAAAAACTGTGGGAGATATAGGCTTTTTTGACTTTAAAATGCGGGGGGTCTGGGGGCGGAATGTGGGGGCGTAGCTCCAAAATTTTTGATACAGTTTCTTGGGGGTTGCTAGTAGCTATCTTCTTACGAAATTTGGTATTTCTAGCTGTAAGGGTGTGTGAAATATGCGGATTTGTCGTTTTTGAGTTATCGAATTTATCGATTTGCCAGCCCCCCAGTTATCGTAGAACCCCAATCTTGACACTTTAATTTACTATCCCATAGATAAAGAGAATTGGAAAGTTTCAAGTAACTAGCTTGAAGGGTGTGGAAAAAAATTGCACACATACGGACGGACAGACGGACAGACACCATGACGGACATTGCACAAAACCAATATACTCTTTACCTTCGGTATCGAGTATAAAAACACAAATCTATTGAATAGAATATTCATTTGTCATTTAAAAATTAATCTTTTAAGTAAAATCTTATAAAATAACTTCATAATATTACGTCATTTTTCAAAAGGAGGGAGTTGTAGTATGCATGCATATTGAATATCTACTGTACCAAGAGTACTTAAAGTGAACACACTGTAACACTTTGTTGCAGTGTTTACATAAACAGAGTCCCTTAAACCCGTCGCTGAAATATGAGTCGATCGGCGCGCTCACAGAATGAGCAAGTGTCAGCATTCTGTTACACGCGCCGACCACTTGAACGAACTCAAGTGCATGCATATGCCCTAGCGCTCCAGCTTAAGAGAGCATAAATACATATATAATATATATATACATATGTAATACATAGAATATACATAACCGTCTCTCTCTCTCTGCTGTCCAACTGTGGGCAGCGCAGCAATGAGACTTAGGCTTACTTAGAACCTAAGTAAAATGTTTAAGAACAGATTCAACTGATCGTTGGAAGCGGCACCACTGCTGCTTCCCTCACTAATAAAAAATACGAATAAAGAATATACGAACTCTTTCATTTCGTGGCATTATATAAATTACATTACAGTTTCCATGACTTGGAGACTCGGACCCGGTTGCTAGAATGGGAGTCCCAGTTCACGAAAACCTGCGAATCACCCGCTGCGAATAGCATTTCCGCCGGGCGGTTGCAACAGCGGCAGAAATCGGAATCCGACCTGCTGACGATATCGGGGTCACTGGAGGGACTTTTCCACCGTTCGGTCAGGTGCAGCAGTTGCCGTCAAAAGAGCAGGATGCTAAAATAGCAATCTCCCCTGGGGTACACGTAGTGCCACTCACGACCTCGCCTGTGAATAGTACCCAGGTGGGGCAGGTGGACTACAAACCAGATGTGGGCATCGGATACCGGGGATCCGAAAACTACAAGCATTTCGTGGTCGTCCCAGAACAAATTAGGAAGTGGGGAATCAGGTTCGATGGGTATACCGACCCGCTTGTGTTCATAGAGTCCATAGAAGAACGAGCGAGGACTTATGACATAGAATTAGATCGTATACCCAGAGCAATGAGTGAGGCGTTGACCGACATGGCGGCGCGCTGATTCTCAACAAGTGAGCTTAATGACGCGACCTGGGATACTTTCAAGAGAGAGTTTTTCGATTTCTTTTTACCCCCGTAGTATTGTAAGCGACTGGAAGACCAGATTAGGGACCGTCGGCAGCGAGTCGGGGAGGGTTACAAAGAGTACCTGGTCAACTTGAAGAGACTCATGCTCCATGCACGCTATAGTCACGATCAGCAATTAGATAGGGCATACGACAATCTGACGCGGGAGTACCGATTGTATATCCGTAGAAAGGACGTTTCGTCGCTAGCAGAACTGACTCAAGCAGCCGCAGAGTACGAAAAGATTAATACGATACGAAACGATTAAGATAATTATTATAACAAGATGAGTTAACAGAAAGAAAACTAGATTTTGCTATTAAATAAGAAGATAAATCTAAAGTGGTTCCCGATTTTTTAAAATTTTTATAAGATTTTGTCTTCGCGTTTTTCAATTTCGATAGTTCCCTCGTAAACCAAGGTGGCTTATTAACTCTTGAAGAATAAGTGAGGGGAACACAAATATCCAAAAGCGAATTCAAAGTCCCATAAAATATGGCAATGGCAGTTTCTGTATCACTACAAGAATAAAGACGAGACCAATTAGTATGTTGAAGAAGATAATTTAATTTAGTAAAGTTAGTTTTACGAAAGCAACGGGTTTTTAAAGTGTTATAAGATACTGCACTAGGGTTAAAAATTTCGATGGATAATAAGGTTGGATGGTAGGTGTCTTCCGGAAGCACTAGAGGGGGTATTCTACAAGCATTACTGCAATCTGAGTCCGAAACAAATATCAAGTCCAACATTCTACCACTACAGTTATGCACCCTGTTAACTTGCGATAGGCCTAACTCCAGTAGGCCATCGATAAAATCATCAGAAGTGGCTGGTAATATCGCCGAAGATGTGTCATTCACAGACCATACAACATGTGGCAGATTAAAATCACCAACCACTATCAGATTATCCATATCTGTCAACAATGACGAAACAAGTTGCATGGCACTAAGATGGGATGAGTAAATGTTAGTATCAGAATGAGGAGGAATATAAGAACAAGTAACATAAAGTGAACGGCCGTTTAGTTCTATTTTAACACATAAAAACTCTATGTCCGGAAGATCAAGAGAATGAATCTGTTCAGAGGAAAAACAAGAGTCAACAGCAATGAGAACACCACCCCCCTTGCAGGAGGTGCGATCGCATCTGTACAAGCTATATTTTGAAGGAAAAACGGAATAATCAGAAATATCGGGTTTTAACCCGGTTTCCGTGAGTGCTACTATATGTGAATCAAATGATAAGCTGTTAACATATAATTTAGAAAGCTTAGTGTTAAGGCCTCTAACGTTTTGATAGGCCAAACTAAGCTGGGCTTAGTCCAAGTCCCTTTGCTTTAGCCCATGACGACAGGGTTCGAAGTGCAGTGCTCATAAGCTCGCTCAAACTTTGGTGGTGTTTTTCATGTTAACAGCCACATTAAAGAGGAGAGAGGAGAGAACACCTCCTTGCGGGGTACCTCTATTGACTGATCTGGAAGTGGTCGCAGACTCAAGGGTGGCCCTGTCGATCCTGCATTTGAGCATCTGATCAATCAGATTCACAATCCGGTGCCCCACTCCCAGCTCCGACAATGCCTCGGTAATCGCTCCCGGTGCGACGTTATTGAAAGCGCCCTCGATGTCTAGAAAGATGACAGCATGTAGCGCTTCTCAGAAGATTTTCCTTTTTGATAAGCATGTTGTGCTTGGGAGAAGTGATCAGTCTTGATCGAGTCTCTGACATGTAGGCTCAGTACCCTTTCTAGAGTCTTTAGTAGAAAGGACGTTAGGCTTATGGGACGAAAGTCCTTTGTGTGTGATGCTTTGCCAGCTTTGGGGATGAAGACGATTTTAGATTCGAGCCATAGCTTGGGGATCAAACCTTTCGTTAAGATAACAGAGAAGATTTTCTGGAGCCAGTTGTGAGGTAGGCCAAATGCCGGCCTCCCCACAAAACATTAATGGAAGCAGCAGTATTATTATTTTATATCATTAAACACTATTATTTTTATCATTTCAATCATTGAGATATTAAGACGAATGCGAAATACTTTGAAGTAAATATTAATGGAATAAACTCAATGTTAACATTAACAGACCTTAAGTTTAGCATAAGTATAGTACGGTGAAGGGCATAGAATAAGCATAGCATAAGATAACATAAGAGAGCAGCGCAAGAAGAGCGGCGGTCGTGTGCACTCTCACACGATCCAAATGTCGCGACCCACGATCTAGATGTCGTGACCCACAAAGGCGAAAAGGGCGCGCTCAGGCTGAGCGCGAGACGACGGAATCAGTCGAAAGGTGGGAGCGAATGTGAACAGACGTGAACGCGGGTGTCGAGACAGAAGAACACAATAAGTGAAGGCGAGTTTAGTGACAGAGATTTGTCCCGAATTATAATTAGATTGGCGTGGACGCGATTCCCCCATCCTAAGGTTGAGAATAAACCATAAGTGGAACCGGGTAGAGTAAGTTGTCAAATAAAAGTTAAGAATATTCCAAATCCTCGTGTTTTCACTTGCGCCCGAGAGGCGCTGAACGGTAGACGCATACGCGCGCGGTTATATACATTTACATACGTGCACATTGTGCACACGCGGTCGGCAAACGGGTAGGTGCGTTTTGGAATTATTTTTGTTTAGGGTCTGAATGATCAGCGGCACGCGTGCTGTGGCTCGTCCCGCACGCTTCCCATATCACTCGGCCGGTTCGGTAACGGAGCTTTGGCATCCGCGCGACCTCGATTTGTGAGGGAACATAACCTGGCTATCGGTGGTACTTGCACTGTGGCTTGCCCCGTGCGCCTCCCTGATCGCCAGCCGTCGCGAAATCTTAACACCGGTGTGAAAGCGGACTAACTTGCCTCCAACTCGCGAGTACGTTTCGGCAAATTCAAATATTTCTTGTAACGTGGAACCTTGGCCGGACTGAGTTTCATACCCCGGCCAAAATCACTACTTTACAAGTGGCGCCCGAGCAGGGACGTAAACGCGTAAGGCTTCGGCCACGCACTGCGCGATTAGCGACTGAGCGACGCTCTCTCGAGCTCAGGTTGTTTACTTATTAAAATGCCTTCATCAAGTGTAGTTATGAAAAGTTTGTGCGAGAGCCGTATTTGCCGTTACAGGCAGTTTAAATATTTGCAAAAAAGAAGATTTGGTGTTCACCCTTTGAACCAATGCAGGGAAGATTATGGAGAGTTCCATCATTTGTATAAAAACCTCCGAAGCTACCCAGAAAAATTTTGGGAATACATGCGAATGTCTGTGGAAGCTTTCGATTTGCTTTTGAGCAAGGTTGAGAGCTTTATAGATAAGCAAAGGTCGCCCATATCTGCTGAACAGCGGTTGGTTGTATTGTTGCGGTAAGTAAAATAAGATAAGTAAAAAAAGGAATAAAGGCTGTCTTATGATCGCCGATTTTTAAATACCCTTTCCTATTTATAAACTCTTTGCCTGCAGCAGGTACCTCCGATTGTACCTCCTTCCCCTTGCAAGGGTATTTAATTATGAAAATTATTCGTACAATAAGGGATATAATTAATTTTATTAATATATGTGAATGAATATATGTACAATGAAAAGAATATATAAGAAGTAATTTTAAGAAAGTTAGTAAATACAATTATTTTAAAAGTGCAGTTATTCTTTATTTTTAAGTTTAGATATTAATAAATTTTGAATTTCATTTCTTATTTCTAATTTTTCAACATCATTAAATTTTTCAAAAAACGGTAGCAAAGACTTAAAAAATAATAAATTTTCATTTTCATTGTCTGTATCTATTTTTTCATTTTCTTCTTTTTGGATTTGATTTTTCAATAAGTTTAGTCGCTCCTTTTCTATTTCTAAAAATTCGCTTTCGACGTTTATTTTTCTTTTTTTTGCATTTCTTTTCTGAGGCTCTTCACTTAAAAAAGAGGTTGCGCTCGTCATGCTACTCATGCTGTCGTCATGAAGGAGATCCGAAATCATGTCAGTCATTGTGACATCATCCTCTTCTCTTAAATTACCGTACGTTGGATCCGGAGCCACTGTATTTTTTAAAAATGACATCATCTCCATGTATGGCCATTTTATGGTATGAGTCGTTGCTCCAGATCCAGATGGTAATTTCGGTATTTTCTGCAATGTTCTCCTGTATGTGTCCTTCAGATTTTTCCATTTATTTTTGGCAGCAGCTCCTAAAAATTTAATTTTTTTTTAGTTATAATTTAAAAAACTAATTGTTATAACTATTTAACTTTATTTTATAACTTTATCAAGAAAGTAAATATTTATATTTGTAGGTACCTTGCTACAGGTCACTCATTTCGAGATTTGGCATTTGCCTTTCGAATGGGTAGAAGCACTGTTGCCAATATCATTGATGAAACCAGCATCGTGATTAGGAACACTCTCGTGGTTGAATTCATGCCAACTCCAACAGTTGATGATTTGAAAAAAGTAGCCAATGACTACTACAAGCGATGGAAGTTTCCCAACTGCATTGGAAGCATTGACGGAAAACATTGCCAAATAAAGTGCCCCGCGAATTCTGGATCGCATTATTTTAATTATTTGCACTTCTTTTCAATTGTTTTGCAAGCTGTTGCTGATGCAGACAAAAAATTTGTCACAATTGAAGTGGGAGGCAGAGGGAAGCAGAGCGATGGTGGCACCTTTAGTGGATCCACTTTGTTTAGATTGCTGGAATCGGAAAAATTTAATGTTCCACCCCCACAAACCTTACCAGGCTCAAATACAATTTTGCCCTTGTTTTTAATTGGTGATGAGGCCTTCCCACTCAAAACTTATTTAATAAGACCCTACCCAAAAAGAAATTTAAATGCCAAGACCGAAAAATTCAATGAACGGCTATCAACTGCCCGTAAATGTATTGAATGTGCATTTGGTATACTTAGCAAAAAATGGCGTATATTGCAAAAAGAAATTGAGACGAAACCAAGCACAGCTATAAACATAATAAAATGTGCTGGCATTTTGCATAATTATGTAAGAGAGAGAGATGGAGGTTCGGATCTTGATTACATAAACACAACAACAGAAATATATGATGAACTAATTGCTCCAAGAAGTGTTATTGGTACTGAAGAACATTCGCAATCCAATAGAAGCGGACAATTAGCAATAAATGTCAGAAATGAGTTAACTGAATATATGTGGGAATTCAGTCATTAATTTTCATATTTTTCAATCAGTACCAATAACACTTCTTGGAGCAATTAGTTCATCATTGTTTTCTGTTTTTATACCCTTCACCCATAAAATGGGTAAATAAGGGTATAATGGTTTTGTGCAAAAGTATGTAACAGGCAGAAGGAAGCATCTCCGACCCTATAAAGGGTATATATTCTTGATCAGCATCAACAGCCGAGACGATATAGCCATGTCCGTCTGTCCGTCTGTCTGTCCGTCTGTCCGTCTGTCTGTCTGTATGAACGCGTGGATCTCAGAGACAACAAGAGCTTTTCTGAAAATTTCGTCCAAATCGGTTAAGAAACACCGGAGATATTGGACTTAATCGATGGAAGCTAAGCCAGTATACCAAAGTCTTATATAAATTAAATATATTTATTGCAACTGGGCTCAGGGTATCTTCTAGTCGGGCTCTCCCGACTAGAGCCTTCTTACTTGTTAGAGTTTCCTTTTGTAAAAACTGCATTTGGTATATTTCGTTAGTAGCTTAATAAATATATTTTAAGTGTTAATTAATAATAATATAATTTGTTGTATTTTATTATCAATATATACATATATATATATATATATATATATATATATATATACTGATAATGAATGGAATGAAGTAGGCGTAATATGTGATTGTTCAGGTAAGTTTATTTTTTAAGGTGTGTAAGGAATAGAAGATATATAAATAAACTTACCTGAACAATCACATATTACGCCTACTTCATTCCATTCCTTATCAGTAATTTTTTATACCCTTAACCCATAAAATGGGTAAATAAGGGTATAATGGTTTCGTGCAAAAGTATGTAACAGGCAGAAGGAAGCATCTCCAACCCTATAAAGTATATATATTCTTGATCAGCATCAACAGCCGAGACGATATAGCCATGTCCGTCTGTCCGTCTGTCTGTCCGTCTGACCGTCTGTCCGTCTGTCCGTCTGTATGAACGCGTGGATCTCAGAGACTACAAGAGCTAGAGACTTAACACTTTGTGTATAAGTTCTCTAATACCATGAGCAGAACAAGTTTGCTTCAAATTATCGATAACTATTCTGGTTTCCGATATACACATGGAATCAATAACAACAAAATATCGAATTTGGAAAATCTAAAAATGATGGTTGAAGTAATGGATAATGATAGAACTTTTCTGAAAATTTCGTCCAAATCGGTTGAGAAACACCGGAGATATTGAACTTAATCGATGGAAGCTAAGCCAGTATACCAAAGTCTTATATAAATTAAATATATTTATTGCAACTGGGTTCAGGGTATCTTCTAGTCGTGCTCTCCCGACTAGAGCCTTCTTACTTGTTTGTTTTTGTAGTCTTTATTTGTGTCATTCCATAAAACACAGCGGCCTTGAACAGCCGAAATTAAACTTTCAGCACAGATTTTCTGCATTGCGTTCATATAATCGCTCAGCGACGCACTAAAAATTAGAACTGATTCTAGCGCTGAGCGACGTCGCTTAGTCGCTCGCGATTTTCACACGTCGCTCAATAGCTGCGTGGCCGCTCGTATGGAGTTTCTTATGTTTTAATTTTTAACGTCGCTCGAGAGAGCGTCGCTCAGTCGCTAATCGCTCAGTGCGTGGCCGAAGCCTAAGAGGAGTAGTGAGGTTTGGAATTAAAAATCCCAAAAAAAAAAAGCATTACTAGCAAGTGTTCGTGGAACGAGTATACCCGGTCATACCCTGTTTTGTTGCGCGTGCACAAAAGAAGGGGGAAAAAATAACGGATTGAGTCCAGGTTTTTTTTTTTTGTGCAATTGTCGCGGCACAACGAAAGTGACGGTGGAAGCGTATACACCAATTGTTAGAACGGGAATTGAACACCGGCAAGTCGAGTCGGTATCGAAAGTGACGGTTGAAGCGGGTGCACCGATTAAGTAAACGGGATCGCAAAAGGAAAACGTGCGATTGAAATAATTTGCGGCGCGGCGAAAGTGACGGTGGAAACGGACACACCGATTGAAAGAACGGGAATCGCGCATGTGCAAGGTGGCCGTCGACGCAGCCGCTAAGCAATAAAAAGTACAGCACACGCCGCTTAACCAAAAAACGAAATTGGTGGTGGCTTGGTGACCGACAGTGAACAGTGGTACGAGTGAAGTTGAAAAGTTAAAATCGAACAGTGGGACAAACGAAATTGAAAGTCGATCGAGTGATAGCGGGTTTTACTAACTGAAAGTCAAACGTAAATTTTATTTATAAAAAAAAAAAATTTTAATTAAATAATAACTTAATAAAACAAGGAAGTTTAAAAGAAAAAATATAAATAATTCATGATATAAAAAATAATTTTTGGAAAAAATCTAATAAAAAATATTTTTTTGTTGAAAAGAAAATAATAAATAATCATAAAATAGGGGGAAAAATATATAATTAATTCTTGGAATAGCTATTTTGAAAAAAAAAATAAATTATTATAATTCAACAAAATTCAACTAAGACTTGGACTCGCAAAATTTAAAACAGTAAACAAACAAAAAAGTAAATAAATAATAATAAAATTAACACTCGACGCTAGAATACTTGTTCTACAAAACGACTAGAAAGATTCTAACCGAACAATGAGCGAGCCCAGCAACGCGTCACCGAGAGACAATGGGAACCCAATCGTAGGCGTAAGATGGGTGTACCACTGCCGCAAGAAGGAACTTGAGAAGATCGCACAGGAACTCGGCCTAGAAAAAATTGGAAAGGTAGAAGAGCTTCGGAAACAGGTATGTACGTTTATTAAAGAGTGTTTTGTAGTATGCATACATATTGAATATCTACTGTACCAAGAGTACTTAAAGTGAACACACTGTAACACTTTGTTGCAGTGTTTACATAAACAGAGTTCCGGTCTTAAGCCCGTCGCTGAAATATGAGTCGATCGGCGCGCTCACAGAATGTGCAAGTGTCAGCATTCTGTTACACTCGCCGACCACTTGAACGAACTCAAGTGCATGCATATGCCCTAGCGCTCCAGCTTAAGAGAGCATAAATACATATATAATATATATAAATATGTAATATATAGAATATACATAACCGTCTCTCTCTCTGCTGTCCAACTGTGGGCAGCGCAGCAATGAGACTTAGGCTTACTTAGAACCTAAGTAAAATGTTTAAGAACAGATTCAACTGATCGTTGGAAGCGGCACCACTGCTGCTTCCCTCACTAATAAAGAATACGAATAAAGAATATACGAACTCTTTCATTTCGTGGCATTATATAAATTACATTACAGTTTCCATGACTTGGAGACTCGGACCCGGTTGCTAGAATGGGAGTCCCAGTTCACGAAAACCTGCGAATCACCCGCTGCGAATAGCATTTCCGCCGGGCGGTTGCAACAGCGGCAGAAATCGGAATCCGACCTGCTGACGATATCGGGGTCACTGGGGGGACTTTTTCCACCGTTCGGTCAGGTGCAGCAGTTGCCGTCAAAAGAGCAGGATGCTAAAATAGCAATCTCCCCTGGGGTACACGTAGTGCCACTCACGACCTCGCCTGTGAATAGTACCCAGGTGGGGCAGGTGGACTACAAACCAGATGTGGGCATCGGATACCGGGGATCCGAAAACTACAAGCATTTCGTGGTCGTCCCAGAATAAATTAGGAAGTGGGGAATCAGGTTCGATGGGTATACCGACCCGCTTGTGTTCATAGAGTCCATAGAAGAACGAGCGAGGACTTATGACATAGAATTAGATCGTATACCCAGGGCAATGAGTGAGTCCCGGAGTTAGATTACTCTCTTAAAGTCGAGAGGAATCGCATAGTCGCCACGGTAAGGGTCGGGGACCTACTGGCGAAGGCGACAGTTGACACCGGGGCAACGAAGAGTTTTGTGAGCGAGGATTTTTTCAATAGGATAGAGTCAAAAGGGGAAGTGTTGTCTGCGACGGCTAACACACACCTCGCGGATGGTTCGACGATACCGATAAGAAAGGTGTTACGAACAAAGGTGAGCCTCATAGACAGGGAGATAGCGTTAGATCTGCTCGTCATGCCATCCATGCTAGATAGTTTAATCGTGGGGATGGACTTTCTATGTAAGATGGGGACGACCATACAGTGCGGTGAGGCAACGTTGATGTTGCAGAGCGCCGAAAAGCCGAACGAGGCGGACCCGACGAAAGAGGAAAACCGTGCACAACGAGGTTATGTCCCGGGGACATTCCACGTTAAGGACGTCGCGGTAGCCAATCGAGAGGCATATGAATACGCAATTACAGCCGTCAAGGAGCCATCATTGGGTCAACCGGAAAATGCGGGAGCGGAAGCATGTCAGATAGGAGACCCCGAATCAGACTCCAGATCAGAAGGGGGCACGAAAGAAAAGCAAGAATGGCCAGCGGACTTGGAGCCAGCCTTGCAGGAGCTACAACTCTTTGAGGGACTACAGGGTGTGTCCAATGTAGCCGAACACCGGATCGTCATGAAGGACAACAAGCAAATAAAGCAGAGGTATTATCCCAAGAACCCGGCGATGCAACGAGTGATCGACCAGCAAATAGACGAGTTGATAGAGGCAGGAGCCATTGAACCGTCTCGGAGCCCGCACAGCCCCCCGATCGTACTCGTTCGGAAGAAAACGAACGAATGGAGGATGTGCGTAGATTATAGGCAGCTCAACGCGCACTCTATACCAGACGCGTACCCAGTGCCCCGAATCAATCATATTTCGGAAAGACTGAGGCACGCACGCTTTATATCAACGCTGGATCTGAAACACGGGTATTGGCAAATCCCCATGGCGGCGGACAGTCGGGAGTGCACGGCATTCACGGTGTCCGGCAGAGGATTGTTCCACTGGAAAGTGATGCCGTTTGGATTACACTCGGCTGGTACAACATTTCAAAGAGCCTTGGACACGGTGATCGGACCAGAGATGGAGCCGCACGCGTTCGCCTATGTAGACGACATCATCGTAATAAGCGCAACGAAGGAACAGCATAGGGCAAACCTGAGGGAGGTTTTCCGCCGGCTGAGGGCAGCGAATCTGAGGCTGAACAGGAAAAAGTGTTCGTTCTTCCAGAGCCAGCTAGTGTACCTGGAACACCTAGTGAGTGACAAGGGAATCCAGGCGGATCCATCGAAGGTGGACGCGATCAGCAAGCTGAAATCGCCTAGGAATATCAAGGAGCTCAGACGTTGCCTAGGGATGGCGTCTTGGTATTGACGATTCGTGCCCAATTTCACAACTGTGGTACAGCCGATGACAGACTTGTTAAAGAAAGCCCGAAAGTGGTTGTGGAGCGCAGAGCAGCAGTCCGCGTTGGACAGTCTCAAACACTATCTTACGTCCGCCCCTGTCTTGGCATGTCCAGATTTTTCAGAAAGGTTCACACTACAGACGGATGCAAGCGATTATGGCCTCGGAGCAGTGCTCACCCAAACTATCGACCAGCAGGAGAGGGTGATAGCATACGCGAGTCGAAAGATAAACAAGGCGGAGGAGAACTATTCGGCAACAGAAAAGGAGTGCCTGGCAATAGTGTGGTCGATCCGTAAGCTAAAGTGCTATCTGGAGGGATATCGCTTCGATGTTGTCACGGATCACATGGCTTTGAAGTGGTTAAATTCCATAGAAAGCCCGTCGGGAAGGATTGCACGTTGGGAGTTGGAGCTCCAACAATACCAATTCGACGTGCGATACAGGAAAGGGAGACTCAACGTGGTGGCAGACGCATTATCGCGAGACCCGTTAGAGAAACTCCAGCAAGCCGTTGTTCAACAGTCACCCGGGAAATGGATTCAAAATATCAGAGAGAAAATTGACAAAGAGCCGACCAAATACGCAGATTACGTCGAGGAGAACGGGCAGTTGTATCGTCACCTTGGTTACCGAGCAGACGATGAGGACTACATCCCATGGAAGCTCTGTGCTACAGAAATGCCACGACGCACCAACGGCAGGACACCAAGGAATCCGCAAAACAAGGCTTTGCCAGCTCTGGGGATGAAGTCGACTTTAGATTCGATCAAACCTGTCGTCAGAATGTCTGAAAATAATTTCTGAAGCCAGTTTATGACAATATTCCCTAAATACTGCAGTTGGGCTGGGATGACTCTGTCCTGCCCAGGGGATTTATAGGTCGAAAAACTTCGGATGGCCCATGAGATGATATCTCTGGAGAAAAGGTCAGTGGAGTCATGCTCCTGTAATTCTCTGTATAAGGTGGGCTGTAATCCTTGACTGAGCATCCGGGAAAGTGGGTTTCAACCAAAAGTTCCAGAGACTCTAGACTGGTCGTTGTCCACGAGTCGGGTTTTTTGAGGAAGCCCACGGTTGCTCGAGTGCTGAAGAGAACTTTCCTGTGCCTATTGGCATCTGTAGTGTTTTCGATTGTGGAGTAGAAATTCCGCCAAGTGGAGCGCTTAGCTTGTCTGAGTTTATTTTTATATGAGGAAACGTTGGCTTAATAGAGACTCCATGATTGGTCGTCTCTCCTGAATCTTGCTTTGTCAAAGAGCTTTCGCGAAGTTTTGCGAAGCTCATCTAGTTGTGGGGACCACCACGGTGGTTTGGGTTTTTCTCTTGGCTTGCTCTGGGTGCATGCCTTGTTTAAGCTGCCTTCACACCTTCGGTTTTCCTTCGGTTTTTTATTTAAAAAGTCAGCGCTCTCGTGTGAACAAACAACATTTTTTAGGAATGGTCAAAAACCGACTCAAAATGAGAAAAATAGAACGTGTTCTATTTCTGCTCTTTTTGAGGTGGTTAAATTTGTGCCACGAACATGTTTACGTAAAAAAGGCATTTTTGGTATTTTTTAGTAATTGTTGGCAAAAAATAATGTAAGCAAACTTAAATATATAGGGAAGTGTGACCAGATTGTGTAACAAAAATAAGTAATGGGATTTTGGATTTAACCGATACGAATAATGTGAATGCCAACATTTTTGGTCGGTTAAAAAAAGCTACAGAATAACCGACCGTGTGAAGGCAGCCTTAGGGCGGACTTGCATGCCTCCGTGAGCTTGTTGGTGAGTAGCTCAGTGTACTCGGGTGAAGGGAGCCCCACGAGAGGTTCATGGTCATGTTGTGAGTTTGTGTGTGAGCGAGAGAGCATGTGAGATAAAAAGAGTGAGTCAACCATACCCGCCCGTGGGGTGGGTGGTGGTTGTGTTATAGAGATCTTTACCACTCGAATGTTCGAATGGTTGGATCGAACTTGTGTTATCAAACTTGTTATCAGCTGCATGGAATTTTCCATTGTTTGCGAGCTAATCTTGTTTTCGAACTAAAGCAACGAAAAATTTCCGTTGTTTACGAGCTATATAAAGCCAGACGGCGCGCGATAAAAAACAAATGCCCGTCGTGCCTGGTTATAAATATTCGGGCCCTGGCAACTCAATTTATCGCGGTGACGCTGTAAACGAAACAGATTTGATAGCCCAAGTACACGATTTGAGGTATTCTACTGCTCATAACGATCAAGACGTTCGAGACGCAGATCTTGATTCTATCAAAGAATTCTATCTCGCTAATGATGAATTTTTTGCATCTCGTATTGGATTTAATGGTATCCTTGCAAAATACGGATTAGAGAGCATTACTGGAGTTTTATATGGTGGACCTGAGGATATGTCAAATTTAACACCTTCACAAAAACGTGGTAAACAAAAATTACACGTTGGCCAAGAATTATATGAGGAAAGAACTATAGCTGTTAAAAAAGCCTATGACAAAGCGAAAGCCGAAGGTCGTGCATCAAGTTATCATTCATTTTTGAGCACGCCTGAAGCAAAACAAATAATATCCTAATATACAAGAGCTGGTGAGCATTTTAAACGAATTCAAGAGGCCCATCGAGACCCGGATGCACCTGGGCCTTCCAACCCCGGATCCGGACCCACTACCCCCAAGCGATCACGAGCTGATCCTAATCAGGATATACGTGATTATCAAGATTTCATTGATACTGGTGATCCTGATTTGCCTAGTGAATCAAGTGCAGACGTGCCTACAGAATCGTCAATGGATATATCAGAGTCTGGAAGTGGTCGTGGGCCGAATACAGGGGCGCGTGATGGCGCTACGGGTAATCCGTCCGTTTCGCCGCGTTCATCGAATGAGGGAGGAAGTGATTCCGTTGCTTGGTTACCCACCACATCTGGAGGATCTCCAGGCTCTTTAAATTATACTAAAAATAGAATTATGTATACTTATGGGTATGCTAGCCAACAAATTTCTCCAACAACTTCTGCAAATGATTATTTTACAACGCCTATGGCATTAATACCAGTAGATTGTTTACCTTTCTATTTATCACCAGTAGAATTTACGATGTTGCCCGATGGCAGCAAAGTTTCAAAAGTCTGGTGTAGAGTTACACCTTTGGGAACAAGGACAGCATTTGATACTGGAACTACTCTTTCTGGATCAGCTACTTCGGAATATATTCCAATTGGGTTGACTGCTATTGGTATGAATATTGATTTTTATGGGTGTAATAGTAGATATGGAACAGAACCAACTAAACCAATGGTCCCAACAGAAATAAAAGCAATATCACCAGGAAACATGTGGGCTAAATATTATGACGAGGTAGCTGGACACACGATGTGCGTTCTTAGATCAATATCAGAGTATTATTGTCATTTGTGGAATAGACCAACGAATCCTGATCCTGTTAAGTACCCAGATTATCAAATTCATTATGCTTGTTTAGTTCATATGGATAAAAAGGTTAAACAATTTTTGATTAACAAGTCCATAGGCGCAGTTGTGGCTGATTATTCATATACTCCAAAGTGTGGTATTATTACAAAAGAAAAATATCATTATCTTCCACAAGATCGCACTAAAAGTACTGTTGAGAGTCAGTTCTATCGCTCAACAAGCCACGAAATAAAAATGTTTCAAACAAATGAGAAAAAGCCAGCTACTGGATTTGTTGGTTTAGGCGCTCAAAAAAAACCAGAGGTGCTTATAAATGCCGTAGATCCGGCATATATAAGACAAATTGAAAATTACGGCTCATTCAATTTTAATAATGGATGTTCTTCTTTTCATGCTCAGCCACAATTGCACGTCGGTATTCAAGCAACTCCGCAACTAAATCCAGCAGTTGAAGATAAAGACTTTTTAAACAGCTGTTGTTATTGGCAGGTTGAATGTGGAATTGAAATTAGCTTTAATTTTGGTTCAGCCTTTACAAAATATTATCCAGTTTCGTGGCCAAAAGAGGTTTCATTTACTTATAATGTTGAACATAAATATACAGACGGCAGAACAATTTTCGGTAATACAGATGCAGAAACTGGTGTTGTAAAAGGAATGCAAGAAGAATTAGATGAATATGAAATAATAGATGCTAAGAAAATGCGTTTATAAATTTTATTTATTAATATATTTGTTGAATAAATGATAAATACATAAAAGATGTGGTTTTAAATTATACTCTTTTAAAAAACTTGCAGGTCTCCAATTAAATTGATACATTCGTGTTCTAAATGCTTCATTTTTAGGAAATACATCGTTATTTGATACAATTATTACAGGTGTTCGCATAATAACTGCATCACCCTGATATTTAATTTTTGCATTACATGTATCACCTCCAAGTATACATTTTAATGTTTCAACTGCTGATGGTTCCATTAATGGTTCATTCCATAAAATTATTCTTTTATCAACACATTCCATTAATGGAAATGCACAATATCTATTAAAATTTCCCATTTGACCATAATTAATACAATAATGAACAACAGCATCAAAAAAGAAGTTCTTTCCAGCGTTAGGTGCCGATAAAATGAATAAAGAATTTTTTTTAGGTACTTTCCTGTCAATGATAGAAAAAAGTTTAGTATAAAAATCTTGAATGCGATCTTCATTGTTATAAAATTGATTTTTCACATATTTCCAAAGATTTATCTATGCTATAATAATAATTGTCTATATTTCCCTGAGGTGCGTTGAATATTAAGTTTTGTGGCTCGCACTGCATAAAATGTGTATGCAATTCCTCAACCGATAAATCGTTATAAAAAGATGAATGAATTTTCATGATATTATTCATCAAAGGTGCCATTCTATTGAAAAATTTCCACTTTGATGTCAACCAAATATTTAAAGAAAAAATATGATTTATTGGCGATACGGGAAACCTTTGTAACCATTGAATGATCCTTTCTGCTTTTCCTCTTTTTTGACTCCATCGATCTTGGCCACCTTCGTCACTGCACTGCGAATTAATTGCTCCACTTGTCTGTCCAGTGGGTCCAGGGGACTGCTCGTGATAAAAGTCGATCGAATTCGAGCTTCCTTCCACCACGATTTCTTTTCCATTCCGGCAATCTTGGAGAAATTGTACACATCCAGCTTCACTACCTGGTACCCAGTTTCGCCCGGAGATGTCAAAGTAACATATTTGTCTTCCGTCCCTCTCGAAATAGATTGACAAATTAACCCAGTGTGCGATTGAAAACTCGATACCGGCAATAACTCGTCGAGAATATCGTTTGCCGACGTTGATGTTTGCGGTCCAACATTCAATGACTGAACATATACAGGAGTAGTTGTGATAGCTGCAGTCGTGGACGACGTGGTAGTGGTCGTTGTGGTCGCAGACGGCTCCTTTGTGTTTTCCTGATAGGAGTCGATAATCAAATCCTGTAGATCCTTCGATATACTTTTTCTCCCAAATGTCGTGAATAATTCGTCTTCTTGGAGCGATGATAGAAAACCCTTGTATGAAACTTTGTTCAATTCTAGATCCTTCTGTTTCAGCTTCTTTAACGCGTTTAATATTCCTTGAATCATCTTGGTAATAGATCTCTTCCATATTATATTGCGGTCTTTCACACAACGACGTTCCACTTCTTTGAGAGTGGTTAATATTGTTTTGAGAAATATGTCCTTTTCCCACAGCAATTCGATTATCTCCACCATTGATACTAAGGGCTCCGCCATCGGAGCAGTTGCCTCCTGCAGTTGACCGTTTGGAATGTTCAACTCCTGATAAACATCCTGTGTTTGAGGAAATTGAATCACTTCCTGATGAGTTACAACTGCTACATCGTCGTCGCTTATAACTTCTTGTGCTGACTCTATCGGCACTTTCATGCCAACACGTTTCTGACTTTTCTTCATCATCGCTATAATTATATGAACACGTCGAATCACTTTCAATGTCACTGAACATTTGATAATTGATAGAAAAACACAAGCCTTTTATACACAAATATCTATCGATCAAACTTCGTCAAACAAGTTCGTCGAAATACGTGTTGGTAAAGATCTCTATAACACAACCACCACCCACCCCACGGGCGGGTATGGTTGACTCACTCTTTTTATCCCACATGCTCTCTCGCTCACACACAAACTCACAACATGACCATGAACATGTTCTTTGATCTTTGGTCCAGTTTGTGCGTTTAACGTTTCTGCACCATTTAGGCTTGGGTATATCGAGAGACAAAACTATATCGATATGTTTATGATCAGAGAAAGAATACTCGTCAAGTATTCTCCATCTTATGAGTCTTTGGTGAAAGGAGGCTGTGGCTAGCGTCATGTCTAAGACCTCTTCCCTATTTCTTGTAATAAAAGTCGGGTCGGTACCAATATTACAAATGTTCACATTAGTTGAGAGGATATAGTTAAAGAATGACTCACCCGTTCATTTATGTCAGTGCTTCCCTACTGATGGTGATGAGCGTCGTCGTCGCATCCTATGATGAGCTCAGTGTTTGTCGCTTCGCAGTCGGCGATTAGCGCACGTAGCAGTTGGTGTGGAAGTGGCCCCTGATGTTCATGGGCCATGTTAGTTGAGTTGAGCCAGACGTGTCCCGACTTCACTCAAAACACGCAGTAGTGTTGTCGCCATTACTGAAATCAGGGAGCAGAAAAATGTCTAGGTGTTTTCTAGCAAGTATGCAGGTGCGGACTTTACCTTCGTTGCGGGCTACGAGTATCATGTAGTCCTTAGTCCCCAGTCCAGAAACCTTGCCACCGCAGACCCAAGGTTCCTGGATGAGGACAATGTCTGCTCCGCATTGGCTTATACGGCGCAGCAGAGCGGCTGCCGCCGCTTTACAGTGGTGAAGGTTGATCTGAAGGAGTCTCAGAGACATCTTCAGACTTCCTCTCCACCACAGTGAGATTAGCCTCCTCGTTTGTCTCGTCGCCGAGAAGTCTTATCATATTGGCCATGTCGTCGGCTAAGTCAGAGCCCTCTGACTGGTGATCGGCCTGGGCGTCTGCCTCTTTAACCGGCTCGTCACTTTCGGTGACTGTGCTTTGGATACCATTGGCTGTGGTATCGCCAGCCTTCACCGTCACTCGTCATCGTGGGCTGAAGGCTTGCTAGCCGCATCTAAACGGTAGACACGGATCGCTATTGGCTTGAAGCCTTTCCGGCTCCTCGGGCTTGGCGAAAACCCAAACTCTAGCTCAGGGTCTGCTGAGCACGTCTTTCCAAACGACCGCCTAGCTTAGCGCCGGGATAGTCTTCTCCCAATAGAGCAACAGCTTCTTTGTACAATGTTGCGGTTTCTTCGTCCTCGCAGGCAGTCTGTACGGCATCTGAGCAACTGGGTGGCGGTCCACCAGACAACTTCATCAGGTCGACGACCTTGTCTTGAAGCTCGTTCTCGATGGCCCCCCCTCCTGTTCCACTGGATGTGGCTCCCTTTGTGGCCCTTGTCGAGGACCCCAATGAGGAACTTCTCCTTTGCGGCTTCGGCGAAGGACCGCGACCCACGAGTAGACGGGAATGGAAAGTCACCCGCGACATAGCCCGTTTGCCGCGGGAAGCCTATATAAACTGGAGGTCAACAGGTATCCAGAGTTTGCAAAGTAACCACCAAGCACCCCCTCGGCCACGAGTCTCTCGGCACAATGCTGTTCCACCTTGGACTGGGGTGATTTTATAAAGCTTTCTTCTCTCGCCCGACTACCATTCGTCAGCACCCTTGGCAGAGACATGACCGTACCAAGAGCCGGCTTCCAGCCGCCCTCGCGTAGAGAGTATAGTCGCACTTCCAGTTGTGAGCCGCAAGAACGGCACGCACTGCACGGTCGCGCATTCAAATTGGCGGTCTGAATGCGTTTCCTTGCGGCGCTTGTTTTTCCCCTTGTTACTCCAATTGGCTGACGGCCATTGACCATTGCTTCGACAACATTCTTATGAAGGACTTTAACTGGCAATCTTGGACCATTGCACAGTTTTGGCAGCTTCAAGTTGCGAACCAAAATTACAGGTGAACCAATCTTTAAAGTTAATTTATGTTGAGGCAGGCCAGCCGGATTTAATGAATTAAGAAACCCGACAGGGTAATGAACTGCATCTTCGACTTCAGTCACAAATTCAATAGAGCTATATGTCATTTCATCACTTTAAAATGATTTTAATAAAAACTCGTTTATTTTCAATGCATTGTCATTTCTCGCAGTCAAAATAGCACGTTCAGAAAACCATTCGAGTGATTTTTCAGTGATATTTGTAATATCCGGAAATATTTTAAAAGTTACGCCATGTTCTGAAATAGCACTTAATCGCGCGATTAGGGTCATTAACGAGATTTAAGCACTAATCTACATATAATACTGCGATTAACTCATACAAAAACTGTCAAACGTTACCCTCTCATTGAAGAGATTACCTGCTAGTCTAGATGATTAGCGTCAATGCAACCCAGTTTTTGTTTAACATAAGCGAGAGACGGCGCTGTTTTTTGCTTACGCAAACAGCTGTTATTTGTTATTGTTATTTTATTTGCAATTTGTAAGAAGATATAGCTGCAAAAAAGAAAAGAATAAATTGGTGCGATGGGGCAGAAATCTGCCTCATCGAGATATGGCAGAGCAGATTGCAACAACTGCGATCTGCTAGGAAAAACTCGCATATCTATGAGGAAATGGCGGTAGAAATGCGAAACTTTGGCTTTAACTTCACGGAAAGTTAAAGTGTACAATTTTACAAATCGATGTAGGTATGTACAATTTTGTATATGTAAAAACACCTATAAATATGATAAGTTTTTTGAAAATTGTATTCACAGACAGGAGAAGACCAAAATTGGCCCGTCTGGGGTTGCGCCATCTTAACACTTTTGTGAACTTTGCTCCTGTGGACCAAATATTGAATGTCTGAAAAAGTATTGGCACTGAAGCAATTGTGCAAGACAGTATTATGGGTTGATACAATACTTTATTGTTTAATATATTAAGCACTAATAAGTATTATTATCCATAGAAGAAAGTAATGGTTCGTTGAATGTGGATTCATCAACATATTTTGCACCTGCAACTCCAATGTCGCCATCTCGAACATCGCCATGAATGCTTTTTAATGAAAATTCAGCAACATCATTTTCCGAATGTGAGCGCTCATCTAAAAAGCAAAAGCAAAGCTTTCATGCGAAGATATGCGATTATATGGAGCAGTATTCTAAGGAATTAAAGGAATCTCATAAAGAGAATAAAGACATAGAGGAGAAGAAGGTGGTACTTTTGGAACGCTGCGTTTCAGATTTTAGCGAACTGAAAGAAACTTTTAAAAAAACAATAATTTATATAACAAAATATGTAGTACTTACAAAACAATACAGATGTCAATGCTTTACGTATATCCTCTGCTCTACCAACATTATGAGTAATAATTGTTACCAGTTCTCGGCTATCACTTGAACAGCGCAGACGCTTATCGCTTATCGCATCTTGTGAAACGAAATCTCTGTACACACACTCGCTTCGCGTGTTTTTCTTTGTTATTTATACTTTTCGAACTAAAATAATAAATAAAAAAAAAATAAAAAAACGCAGTTGCCCAATAAAGACCCCGACATGCTCTCCGGGCTAGCCAACCTGGGGGACAATCGGTTCGCTCTGCTAGCTGATCCCCCCAAACCAAAAGACCAAAAACATTCCCGAAATCAACTGTTCCTTCCCCGTTTTACCTGTGATCCAGCTGCCTAATCCGAAGTTCATTACTTTCTCGGCGAAAGATCAAAACAAACCACTCAACGGATTCTCTTGCCATGCAACCCACCGAGCCCTCAAACTAATCAGCAATGTTATAGTCTCCATAAGTGAACTCAGAGATGACAATCTTCTGTTGTTAACAAAGGACGCTTTGACTACCAGCCAATTCCTATCGGCAACGGAGCTTGTAGGCTTATGCAAAATTAAATGCAGTCTCCACGTTACGCTTAACTCCACCAAAGGAACCATATACTGCCTCGTCAACATTCCAGAAAAATAAATTGTAAAGAACTCGATTCTCAAGGCGTCGCAGCAGTATATAAATTTAACAAAACCGTATACGGAAATACCAAACCCGATATTCAACCAACAAAAAGAAATTCTTAAAGTCCAAGGTCAAACCAAATGCTCGTTCAAAGAAGCCAAGCAAAAATACATGTCAATGACCCGCTCTGCAAACCAACCATCATCACAATCGTACGCACAAGCTATCGCCAGCACATCAAACGCAGCAGACACACACCATAAAATCACAACAAAAACCGACGCTTGTCTCCCAGCAAAACAACAACAAATTAAAGACAGCTCAATCGTAGCAAATCACCTGCAAAAGAACAATGCAAAAAGAACAGTTATTAATAATGCATCGGCCTCTGCCGATGATACCCCCTCATCCTCAAACGCTCCGAAAAAGAATAAAACTGCAACAAAAAAACACCATAACATACCATTAACAGCTCAAAGCCCAATCCACTCAAATGTAAATTCTCACACAACAACAATCAACACTCATTAAACTCCACTCAACTCCCTCTCACTAGTGATCTCTCTTCATCTGATACTATGTATATCAGTGAAGACGACGATCAGTTCTCTTAACAACAGTTTTGCCACTTGTTTCGAGGCAAGTGAAAACTGGGACCCGCAGTGGATTTAGCCACCGAGTCACTCAGCCTCGCTCGCGGCGAGACCTTCGATTTAAACTCACCTGCAAATATATCCCACAAATAGAACATATATATTTTCTTTTATTTTTCGTATTTATGTCTTTCAAAATGTTTCAATGGAATACAAACGGCATCCAAAACAATTTATTAGACTTGCAGGTGCTTCTTAAAGAGCATAAGCCAGATCTAGTCGTTTTGCAAGAAACACATACTCAACCCAACACAATAATCAACTTTTCTAACTCATACACACACTACTTCCACAACCTCCCACAAATCTCTAGCGGCAAACAGGGAATTGCTTTCTTTTCTTTTCTCAATATTTATATACCACCCAATCAACCCTTTAACTCTTATGAACTCTACCATAAATTTAAATTTACTTCTCCACCTTTACTCATAATGGGTGATTTCAACCCATGGAGCCCCTTTTGGGGTTCTCCGCAATCTAACAAGAGAGGAAATTGGAAATATTGGAAAGGTCCTAACAACTAACAACTTAAGCTGCTTAAACGACGGTCAACCAACTCACTTCTCCACACACAAAACCTTCACTCATGTCGACCTCACAATTTGCTCTCCCGACTTACTCCCCTTTTTGTCTTCATACACCTCTCACAATCTATGTGGTAGTGATCATTTTCCATTAATTACAACTATAATCCGCAGGCAATCTCAAAAATACCCACTTATTAGTAAATTCCTCTCAGATCGAGAAAACTGGCCAGAATTTCATGCATTCCTAAATTCTCAAACAAATAATCACATCAGCGCAAATAATATCAACAGAGATGTGGCTTACATACACAAACTCATACGTACGGCAGCTCACTTCCATATCCCTCAATCTAAGCCAGCACGCTCAAAAAAAAAAAAAACAAGTTCCTGGTGGAACAGAACTCTGTATGCTCAGAGAGCTGAAACAAAAAGCCTGGTATACATATAGACGCTTACAAACAAGTGAAAATTTAACAGCGTATAAAAAGAGCCAAGCAATATTCCGATACATGTGTAGAGAATGCAAACAAGCCAGCTTCATAAAGATAACAGAAAATATATCACCCTTATCCTTTTGGTGATTTTTGGAGTTCCTACTCTCATGACAACAACTTCAGCCCTCGGTTCTCAGTCGAGAAACACAACACTCTGTCTTCCAACTTCACCAATCCCAACCCTTCTAAACTGGTCGGAATGATCGAAACCAAAATTGGCATTCTAGAGTACAACTCTGCACTCGCAGTTGTTAAGGGCAAGTCTCCTGGTATTGACAAAATCTCATACCCCATGATTAAGAACATCCCAAATGGTATAAGGCTGTCAATCATTCAAATATTCAGCAATGTATTTGACCAAGGTTGCTTTCCACAATGCTGGAAATGCGCAGCTATCATACCAATACCCAAACCAAATAAATCTCCCACCGACCTCACTAGCTATCGACCCATCTCCCTTCTTCCCTGTTCGAGAAAACTCTTTAAAAAAATCATTTCCAACCGAATTATGTGGTACATATCAAGAAAGCGTTCTCTAAGCTAGCAACAATTTGGCTTTAAGGAAAACCATAGCACTTTAGATGCTTTACTTATCTTCTTTCTTAAACAACTTGCAAAAATAAAAATAGGAAAAAAAATATACAATATAGTAAAATCCTTTCTTACCAACCGCAAATTCGCTGTACGCATACAGAACGCCTATTCAAACACATACCCTCTACACAACGGTATACCTCAGGGCTCCCCCTTGTCTGTTACCCTGTTCACACTAGCACCAATATCATTTAACCACATGTAACACGTCCTATATGCGGACGATGTATTAATTTTTACAAAAATCAAATGCACCAGAACTGTAAATTCTTTATTTAAAAATATATTAAATGTAATACAAACATGGTCACTCACCTCAGGTGCATACCTAGCTTTATCAAAATTTAAGATGCTGCATATTTGCAAAAAACGTAACTGTAAGTCACTAGACATTAATCTTTCAAATGCTAAGATACCATATTGTGAAAATTTTAAGATCTTAGGCCTAGTTTTTGATAGGAAACTCAATTTTAAAGAACACTGTAAATATTTGAAAAAGAGCCTAGCTGCAAGACTAAATATTATAAAATATCTTTCCTCGCAACGATTGAATCACAGAGAACTATAATGATCAGAGTCACGCAGGCCCTGATCCTACCAAAAACTGATTACGCACTGGCCATTTATGGGCATTCATCCAAATCCAACATAAAATCAATTTCTTCCCCATACCACACTGCAGCAAAAAGAAGCATTCGTGCGTTCCCAACATCCCCTGCAAAAATTGTTTTAGCCGAAGCAGGATTACCGTCACTGGAAATCAGGATCCTTCAAGCTACTCTTAAGCTCGTGACAAGACTTCTACTCCACAACAACTAAAACCTCAACCATATCATCAAGGCGGCTGTTAAACGAAAAACGTTTCCCAAAAACTCTCTGCGATATTTCATAGCCTCAACCGACATTGAAAAATTCACCAAAGCAGATACTTCTCCCCAGCATTACCACAGTCTGTTCAGCTCACTGAGGAACAGTGAAGCATACAAAAACGCTACATTAGGCCTAGTTTTTGATAGGAAACTCAATTTTAAAGAACACTGTAAATATTTGAAAAAGAGCCTAGCTGCAAGACTAAATATTATAAAATATCTTTCCTCGCAACGATTGAATCACAGAGAACTATAATGATCAGAGTCACGCAGGCCCTGATCCTACCAAAAACTGATTACGCACTGGCCATTTATGGTCATTCATCCAAATCCAACATAAAATCCATTTCTTCCCCATACCACACTGCAGCAAAAAGAAGCATTCGTGCGTTCCCAACATCCCCTGCAAAAATTGTTTTAGCCGAAGCAGGATTACCGTCACTGGAAATCAGGATCCTTCAAGCTACTCTTAAGCTCGTGACAAGACTTCTACTCCACAACAACTAAAACCTCAACCATATCATCAAGGCGGCTGTTAAACGAAAAACGTTTCCCAAAAACTCTCTGCGATATTTCATAGCCTCAACCGACATTGAAAAATTCACCAAAGCAGATACTTCTCCCCAGCATTACCACAGTCTGTTCAGCTCACTGAGGAACAGTGAAGTATACAAAAACGCTACATTTCTGTACACCGAAGGTTCTAAAATTACAGAAAATTCCTGGAATCTCGTCGAATCAACGAATACTGTTCAATATTTACAGCTGAAGCCTACGCCATACTGCAGGCAGTAAGCTATGCTTCAGCCTGCCATACACAGCCACACATTATTTGCACCGACAGCAGATCCACCATACTAGCGCTAAAAAACCCAAACAACACACAAAACATTATCTCCCAAATCCGTGACCTCATTATTACACACAATAACATAAAGATCATGTGGATACCCGGACATGCTGGTATACAAGGAAACGAAGAAGCAGACAGAATTGCAAAATTGGCTGATACATCGCTATCGCCAAAAAAAAAAAAAAAAAAATAGCTGAAAAACCAGACTTATTTCAACTGATCTCAAACTTCATCAAAAACAAGCAACCGACTAGCTCTTAGTCTCCCACCATTATAAGCTTTTCAACGACAGCGGAAAAACTCCATAATACCCATTACACATCAGCCCACGAGACATGCCAATCTACACCAGACTCCGAATCGGCCACACAAATCTCACGCACAGCCACCTGCTTCAAGGACACCCTCCCCCGGCTTGTACCTTTTGCGATTCCCACCCCCTATCCATAAAACACATCATCATGGACTGCCCAAAAACCAACAGGTGGAGAGCTAATCTGCCCCTCCTCCCACTTGAGGTACTCCAAACGCATACCCCCGCTAACATCTCCATAATAATAAAATTTATAAAAAAAACTTAGGACTGACAAACAAAATATAAATACATAAACACACATATATTTTTAAAAATTATATAAAAAGCGAGCCGAAAGCCTTGCAGCTAACGCTCTTTAAATTAAGTAGCAGGTTAAGAATTCATTGTTGGCCTTCTCTTTTATAATATTAATAATAATAATTGTTATGTCTGGTGAATGTCTTGCATGGTCGATCATTTGCTGTAATGCCAACCAACTTTCATTAACCTCGTCATTTTCGTTGTAAAGAAAATTGTGCAGTGCACAACACACCTTGATGGTCAGTGAAGTATTGTCCACTTGGTTATCGATACCCTTTCCGATTCTCCTAAATCGAGCTTTCAAGTGACCAAATGCGTTTTCAACTACCCTCCTGCACTTAGAAAGGCATTAATTGAACGCTTTTTTACCCGCTAGTTGTGCAACAGTGAAAGGGTACGGGCTCATAAGCTCATCACCAAGTCTAAATGCAGAGTCTCCTATTATGAAAACCGGTACTCTTGTGTTGTTCATGTTTCTTGCCATATCATTTAAAAGCTCACAGTTTTTGAGTTCTCGATTGAGCAATGATTTTTCATAAATGTTAGAATCATGACAGTGACCTCGGTTACCAACATTTAAGTAAATGAAACGACACCTGTAGAACACTTATTATGTTATACATTCTATTAGCAATAGTAATTGTTTATAAACCTTGCATCTACTAAAGCTAGCAAAACTGTAGAGTACCATCCTTTGTAATTATGATAATCTACAGCGTCTTCTGTCGATGGGTGAATTGCTATATGACGTCGATCCATACCTTCAAATCCACGTCTATACCTTCAAATCCACGTACACACTCTTCAGCTTTTCCAGCTGTCAATGGAAAATTTTGAAGATACAGGGGTTGTTATTGCTTCCAACTCTCTACAAAAGTCGAACACTATTGTGCACACTTAGGACTTTAAAGCTCCGAACATGTTTGCTATGGTCCGGTACTCAGCTGATGAGCCTAGCGCGTACATTGCTATTGCAACACGTTTTTGTAGAGGAATTGCTTTCTATAAGTGGTATCTTTTTTTCTTCATTTTTTACCGGCTCACAAAGCTTGTTGAAATATTTGCGATTAATGCGCAAATTGCTCTTAAAGAAAGCATCCGAGCCGTTTTGGCAATCAATTTCCCAGAAAAATTATGAACGCTCCTAAAAGAAAAACACTTTTATATACATACATGCATATATGTAGGAGCCGAGGGAATATTGGTATTTTCCATGATTCTTATGTTGCTTGTACTTTCTTCTTTTCAAAAGCGTAGTGAGTCGCGTGCGTTCTCGTCTATCACCTCGTTCACACTAACTTTCTTCTAGAACATCCTCGCCACACTCAGTCCGTATAGCTATCTCTCTCGGACCTCGCCTTTGTGTATCTACCAATTCATGATGCTGACTCTCGTTGTCTCCTTTTTCATTTATTAAAACGTTACTTAACACTAACTGTATTCATAACGCTGACGTGTCTACGTGACTTAGCACTAACAGTACTCTTAACTCTGACGTGTCTATGTAACTTAACTCTAACAGTATTCTTAACAGCAGTTCTACGACACGGCCTTCCTGACATTCACACGTCCTCGTGTGCATAACGTTAAACGTAAACGTAACGTAAACTTTGCATCACATCTTGCTTGACAATTCATCATGCTTCGTTCAGAACATACAACTTAGCCTTATCATATTTTGCAATTCTTCAAATGTCAGTTTCCACTGAAACTCGCCCATTTGGCTATCGATTTTATCTGTACATGGTTCTCGGGCTCTTGCCGCCACTCTGCGACGCTGTGCACCTGTAGAGCCTTGATCCACCACTTGATCAACCATCCGCCACAAACAATTTCATTCTGCACCGACATGAACATTGCCACAAACAATTTCATTCGGCAACGACATGAACAATGCTGCTTGGACCAGCCCCTATGTAAGATGTTCCCTGCACTCTCGGTGACAGAGATTAACCGATGACCTACGTATTTTTCACCTCGACTGATGATCTACGTCTTTTTCACCGCAATCATCCTCTTCAACCATCTCAGATGAAACACATTCATCTGGCATCCTTCGCAAACTCTCATGTGCATACTTGCATGTTCTTTTGCTAGTCATGGATTTCAACAGGTATCTGTCACCTTCCAACAGCTCAATTACCACGAATGGCCCTTTGAACTTCGGATCCAGCTTTGTCTGGTGTCGCTCTTCGCATTTCAGCAAGACATGATCGCCAACCTTGTGCTTAACAATTTTGCTTTACCTTAATCAACTCTGTTCTTCTCATACATTGCATTCTTGTCAATATTCTCTTTGGCTCGTGTTCTTACATCGTCAAGATCAACGTCACTCTCTTTGTTTACGCATTCCATGCCTAGTGGTCTAGCCTCTTTTCCAATCAATAGCTCTAATGGACTAAACTTAGTCACACGATTATTTGTGCAGTTCAAGGCTAGCTGCACGTCTTCTAATGCATCCTGCCATGATCTCTCGCTTGTCTCTACAGCTGTCAACATACTCTTCATAGTGCTCATGACTCGCTCTGCTTGCCCGTTCGCCCGACTGGCTCCTGTGGCTATAAGGTGTAGCTCTATTTTATTTGTCAAACAAAACTCACGGAATTTACCACATGCAAAACTTCTACCTTGATCTGCTATTATGCGATTGGGTATGCCAAACAGCGCAATGCCTGATCTAACTGCTTTGATACAATTTTCTGCATCTAAGTTTAGCGTATGATACAGATAAGTAAATTTAGTGAATCCGTCAATTTGTACGATAACGTACTCCTTCATGTCATTCTTGCCACTTAGCTTGCCGCTAATGTCTATGTGAATAGTATGCCACGGAATTTTAATTTTTGGAATGGGATGCATTTCCATTTGCATTTTGCCTGATGAGGGCTTAGAGATCTTACAAGTCATACAATTTTCTACAAATTTTCGGGTGTACTTTGACATATTTTTAAGCCAGTATTGCTCTTGTCTAATGTTTTCTGCCAACCAAGATGCATTATGCTTTCATGGACATTGTTGATCACGGATTATCTAAAGGCGCGAGGAATGACTGGTAAACAGCGTGTTTTACCGTTTCTCTGAATTTTACGATATAATAGTCCACTCCTATTCTCATATGTTTTCGCTATATCTTCCTGCATCTCACCTGCGTTTACCTGTGCTAAAATACCACTAGTGTCTTTATTACGCTGTTGCTCAGCAATTAGCCAATTGTCCGTAATTTCAGCTAAATCAACACGCACCTCAACCGTACTATTTGTGTAACTGGATTTATTTGAGATTGGATTACGGGACAAGAAGTCAAAATGTGCCAATTGAATACCCTTACGATACTCCACGTTGAAATCGAATGATTGCAGGAATGCCCACCAACGGTGGACCATCGCCGTTAACTCGATTTTTGTGCG
This sequence comes from Scaptomyza flava, assembly GCA_030179655.1. Taxonomy (NCBI): domain Eukaryota; kingdom Metazoa; phylum Arthropoda; class Insecta; order Diptera; family Drosophilidae; genus Scaptomyza; species Scaptomyza flava. Next base: position 456,692 of record JARNME010000467.1, on the reverse strand, counting down.
GCTCGCTTTTAATGAGTTACAATCTCTGCGCACAAAAAATTTCCGACCATGCAGGTAATGGCGAAACTGCTTATCAGCATTGTACACCGCTAGAGTCTCCAACTCGGAAGAGTGGCTTTGGACTCCGCTGCCGTGGTACACTTACTGTGATATTCCACCACCCTGCACTTTCCATCAACTCTGTGCACCAGCATTGCACCATAGCCAACGGCACTTGCGTCTGTATGGAGTTCAATGGGAAGTTCTGGGTCAAAGATGATTAATATTGGGTCACTAGTCAATGCCAAAATTATTTTTTTGCGTAACTGCTCATGTTCTTCCTTCCAAACGAAATCACTATTTTTAGCAGTCAGTTTATAGAATGGCTTCATTTTCTCAGAGAAGCGTGGCACAAATTATCGAAAGTAGGATGCAAGTCCTATGAACTGCCTAAGTTGTGTTACGGAGATTGGCTTCGATAGTGCTGACAGGGCTGCTATCTTTCTAGCGTTTGGTTTTATATCTCCATTTTTAACAAAATAACCAAGGTATTCAATTCCTGTTTGAAGAAAGGCACATTTTTTTACATTAAAAGAGAATCCAGCACTTGATAAAACATTAAGCACAACACTCAACCTTTCAAGGGCTTCCTCTTTCGATCTAGCAACAATAAGTACGTCATCTATATAAACTATCGCATAGGAATAGGCTAGTTCACCTAACGCCTGAATTATTGCTCGCTGAAAAACTGAGGTGGCATTTTTCAGCCCAAAAGGCAATGCAAGTAATTCATATTGCCCATCCGGTGTCACAAATGCAGTTCTTTCAATCGATTCGGTTTGTATAGGTACCTGGTAGAAACCACTGGCCATATCTAAGCTTGAAAAATATTTTCCATCTCGCAGTCTATTAATCTGGTCTGAAATTAGTGGCAAGGGATATTTGTCTAACACCGTGTTAGCATTAAGTTCCCTATAGTCAATGCATAACCTATCGCTACCGTATTTCTCTTTTACTAAGAGCATTGGACTGACAAATGGCGAGCTACTTGAACGTATTATCTAGCATCTAGCATCTGCTGTATCTTTACTCTTACGACCTGCTTTTCATCCTCACTGAGTCTGTAAGGGCGTCGTTGAACAGTCTTATTGTTATCTATCAATCGTATTTCCAGCGTACCAGAGGTGACGCGCCTTTTCGGTATTTCCTTTATGAAGTCATCAGAGTACTGTTCTAGTATGGTTATTAATGATTGCTTATCGTGCTCACTTAACTCTACATTATGATTAATGGATTTTAACATAATGTCAGTTGTAGTCTCATTATGAATAACATTAACTATTTTGGTTTTAAACAAATTTAACTTTTCTGAATCGATAGTTATGCCAAAATCAAGTTGCAATATTTCACGGCCAATCATTAAATCGTGCTTAAGGCAGTCATCATTTACAACGTGAAATAGGATTTCCAAATGCAATTCAGATATTTTAACTTTGGCCAAAATTTGCAAAGTGCTTTTGACAACATTTTCTCCTATGCCTCTTAATATTACAATATAATAATATCGTTTGCCTGCAATCTTGTTACTCAATTTCTCCTTAATTATTGAGCATTCCGCACCGGAGTCGAAGAAAAATTGAAACGGCTTACCATTTTGATGCAGAACTCCCAGTGGCTTCGATACCGTACACACGTCGACTCGCTTCTCGGTGTTACCACTTGCTGGAACTGTACCCTTGGTGCAATTGGTAGCAATGTGTCCTACATTGCCGCACCTGTAACACCTCACACCTAATCGGTCTCGCCCAGGCGCCGTCCTGTTATATGCTGGCTTTGGTGTTAGTCCGCTCTTCTCTTCTGCAATCCTTTTGCGGCAATCACGTATTTTGTGTCCCAACCCATTACAATGATGACACTTGATTGGAGGTTGCATCTTCTGTTTTTTTGGTTCCGGACCAAGATCGGAACTAGGGCCTTCAATAGCTTGCCAATTGTTAATGCTTTAAGTTGTTGTTGCAATTCACTGCGCGTCTTAATCGCTTTCGTGTACAGCAAGTTTTGAAGCCTAGTGTCGATTTGCGATGCATGTGCCATCACAAGCGAAACTGCCATCTCCTGAGTTGTCATAGTGCTCCATTTCGTCATCAATGACGTCACTATGCGGCTACCATACACCGACAAGCACTCGTTTGCACTCGGCCGTCCGTTTAATACATTAAACGAAATGGAGGCTGGCGTCTCTATGCCTTCGATTTGCTAAGCGTCATCACCAAAGCACTGCCCTCCAATGGATGCTCTGCCAAAATCATGCTCGCAGTTTTGCACCAAGCTGCGGCGTCGGCATCAGCGACATCGGGGTTGAACGTAGGAAGCGTCACAAAATTATTTTTTGCAGCTGTTGTTGCTGCTGGCGTCTTCATTGCCTTAAGCAGTTCCAAAAACTTCATATTCTGCTGTTCCAACACTTGCAAAGTTAGTGCTTTTCCACGTCCCATTTGATGCTAAATTACTCAAAAATGTATGCTAAAGATAATTTACAACTTTTAATTTGCACAACTAGCCCGTAACTAATATTAAAGCTCATGAGTCTATTCCGATGATCGTTAAAAATTCACATTATTTCGGCATAGGCAAAGCAAAATAGGAATATAGAATAACTGTACATTTCCAGCGCTCAGCTCTTATCTCTTAAATTTGTCTATTGCTATGCTCTGAAAAAAAAACAACAACTACGGCGATAGCTTACAGAAAAAAGGAGAAAATCAAAATAGAAAAGAAAAAACATGCTGAGTCTATTTAGTTGATCGGCAGTGCATATATAATCCTAATTTTATGTTAATGTATATTAATGTATATATATAATTTAATTTTACTTATTGTTGTGAAGTACGTTTTGAAAAAATTTTGCTTTACATATTTATGATTTTTAATTAAAAATTTGTGATATTTTTTCAGATGGTAATTATTGTATATTTTTTTAAATTTATTTATTTATTTATTTAATTATGGAACGATTCTTAATGCTACAGTATTTCTACTATAATTTAAAGCAATAATCACAGATATTCAAATGTTAAATGTAAAAGTATTAATCTAAATTATATATTTTAAACAATTATTTATAAAATGGAACCAAAAGTATTACATATTGAAAGTTATGCGTAAGTTGGACTGTAATGTAGTTTCATGCGTTAGAATTAAGTCTTAAGATAGGATTCTAAATTAATTTAAAGTGGTGTGCGCTGCGTATGGAAATGATGTAGGGAGGAAGATTGATCCACAGTTGAACAGCAAAGATAAAGAACTGCCTATCAGAAGAAGTTAGTTTGGTTCTCAAGCAAACGAGGTTATTCATACGTTAGGACAATGTAAACTTTAAGTTGCCATACAAATACTCAGGTTCTTGCGTATATATAATTTTGTGTAGGAAGAGAAGAATTTTAAAATTAATTAAAGGCGTTAGATCTAGATCAAACAGTCTGTTAGCGTAACTCGTTACGTGGTCTGCCCTTTTGAGGCCAAACACGTAACGGGAAACATTATTATACGCTACCCTAAACTTCCTTTGGCTTGCAGCGTCGCATTTGCAAACAATTTCAATGCCATACAAAAGCTTTGGCAATAGTTAAGTTAAGGGGTTGGAATTTCTGGGTGAGCCAAAGTTGCCTTAAAACGCCACACGTTTTTCCCACAGCTTTATTCAACTGACTATCCCATGAAAATGTCCTGTTCAGGGTGATCCCTTAGCTTTCAGCTGTATCTACGTAATGAATAGCTGTGGAATCTATTTGCTGCTTGGGATAGTTGTCAGTATTCAGGTACTTTTTGTAAATTATGATACATTTGGACTTAGACGCTTCAATACATAACTGGACACATTCTTGAATTTTACAGTGCGGACTACTTACATACATTTGGACATAAAAAGCATACAAATGGATGTTACATTTAGACAAAACACTTGGTAAATCATTGATATATAAGTTAACACGATCACCCAGCAACACAGAAGTTGCCAAGCCGACCACGCTTAGTTGGCGTGATACAAATGCAAGGTCAGCACCAACAGCCAACGGATATTGCTCAACGACTGGAGTCAGTGACTATGTTGCAGGCAAATGCCTTGCGACATACAAGCGGCCACCTGACACTCTGCACGAGGCGCTGGATCAGCATTTTTAGGGACAGGGCTAACTTAAAAATTAAGAAAGAATGTACTTAGAGTTTAGTTGAACTTGAACCATCTATAAAATCCGAGACAGTCAAGTCACTTCTAAGCAACCAATTTAACTTGCAAATCGTTAACGCACCACCACTCCATAGCACTTCACACGGATAGGTAGAGAGATTCCACAGTACCCTGGTAGAGATCGCACGTTGCCTAAAGATCGAAAGAATCATTGAAGACACAGTCGAACTTATGCTCCCCGCAAATACTGAATACAACAGAACTAAAACCAAATTTCTTTTGGAACACATCAATTTTTGCAGACGAGTCCAAATTCAACCTTTTTTGGTCGGACGGGAGAAATTTTGTGTGGTGACAGCCCAATACTGAACTGGATCCAAAACACGTAAAAGCAACAGTTAAGCATGGCGGAGGAAGTGTGATGGTATGGGCCTGTATGTCGGCAGCCGGCGTCGGAAACTTGGCGTTTTTTGAGTTGACGATGGATAAGCTTATGCACTTCAATATTCTTAAAGAAAATTTGCTTTAAAGCGCCGAAATGTTAGGAATCCGGCGTGATTTCCGGTTCTACCACGACAACGACCCCAAACATACGTCCGGAAAAGTGCAGCCCTGGCTCACCTGGAACTGCCCCCACGTTATGATTCCTCCGGCCCAGTCTCCAGATTTAAATGTCATTGAAAACTTGTGGGCTATGCTGGAGAACAAGATCCGGAATCCTCGGATTTCCAGCAAACAGCACCTTAAAAATGCTCTGCTGGAGGAATGGAGCAAAATAAGCCCGGAAACCACTGGGAAGCTGGTCTCTTCGATGAATAATAGGTTAAGGGCTGTTCTAAAGGTTAAGGGATTACAAACTAAGTACTTAAATCCTTATTTAACTTTTTATCCGGCAAAAATATAACTAGTTTGTGTCTGCATCTTTTAAGCTGTGACCTATATTGAAGATATATTTTTAGTTTTTAGTTTATATATAAAACTTAGAAATATTTCAGAAACAAATAAAGTTCCTTTTTTAAATGTGATATAACATAAAATAAATTGGCGTTTAAAAATTTTTTGTTTTTCCTTTAGTTTAAAATATATAGCACCTTAAACTTTTTATTTGACACTGCATCATTTAAGCTGTGAGTCACTGTATGTACTTGAGTTTGTACATACATATATACGACGTGCTTATGTAAGTCGTATTTTAGGTTTATTTATACTTGCAACAAAGTGTGACAAGTTACGTTTAATATATATGAATATGTCGGAGTGCCAGTGGTATCAGTGTTTTTCTCACTTCGAGCAGCGGGCCCCGCACCCTTTGTTGGTGCCATGCTTCAACTTCTTTTCTTTTCGTATATCAATTCTAATTTGTGATGCGTCTGTTCGCTTTGACCATTCTATACTAACTGCGTGCTTCGATCAACACATAATGTGTGTACTCGTTCTTCCTTTTTTTTGCCTGGCAACGCCGCAACTTAAGAACTCTCTCTCTCTCTCTCTCTTTCGCATATTCTTCTTCTGTTCATGTACAGCCTGTACCAGAAAAAGAAGCAACATACCGACCAAGGCGTATTTAACAAGGTGACAGCAGCGTCGACGTCGCGTTGCCTTGTGAAAAATGAGAGCAATCGAGAAAAAGAGAGCGAGAGCAAGAGAGTAATAAACTCAAAGAAATTTGTTCTCGCATGCACATGTATACACACACACAAATGCATAAAATCACAAAGCAGCTAAAAATTCGTCCGTAGTCGTGCGTCGCTCGCAACGTTCGAATCGAGACTGAAACCTGAAGGCAACAGCAAAGAAGGCGACGTCGACGTCGCTGCCACCTTGTTAAATACGCCTTGATACCGACAACGCAAGGCACGGGTCACACTCAATAAGAGAATAAACAGTTAACTCTCTCACTGACTCTCGGTGATACAAGGGAACCACGACAACAATAACGGTTGTTGTCTTTTCTTTATTCTTCTTGCTTACAATCTTGAAACATACAATATTCTTATTACTGTACTTAAATTCCTAACGCAAAACCAACCATTCTCCGACTCCGCCAATTCCCTTAACCCATAAAATGGGTAAATAAGGGTATAATGGTTTTGTGCAAAAGTATGTAACAGGCAGAAGGAAGCATCTCCGACCCTATAAAGTATATATATTCTTGATCAGCATCAACAGCCGAGACGATATAGCCATGTTCGTCTGTCCGTCTGTTTGTCCGTCTGTCCGTCTGTATGAACGCGTGGATCTCAGAGACTACAAGAGCTAGAGACTTCAGATTTTGGATATAAGTTCTCCTATACCATGAGCAAAACCAATTTTCTTCAAATTATCGATTACTATTCTGGTTTCCGATATACACATAATATCGATAACAATAAAATATCGAATTTGGAAAATCTAAAAATGAGGGTTGAAGTAATGGATAATGATAGAACTTTTCTGAAAATTTCGTCCAAATCCGTTGAGAAACACCAGAGATATTGAACTTAATCGATGGAAGCTAAGCCAGTATACCAAAGTCTTATATAAATTAAATATATTTATTGCAACTAGGTTCAGGGTATCTTCTAGTCGGCTCTCAATTCGAAAATAGAGTTTTAAAAGCTGTCAATAGGTGTCGCATTTTCGAAATTAGCAACATGTGCTTGAAAGCACCAAAGCTCTAACCTCTATTTTACTCAAAATGGCTGTCAATAGGTGTCGCATCTTCGTAAGCTCCAATGTTTTTACCACTATTTTACTCAATACAGAGGTAAATGTTAATATAATTCACTATTTAATATTTATTAAGTACATATTAACGCATATATAACAATAAAATCATCGTTTTGTAAGAAAAGCAAACCGTTTAATTTTCGCGCCATTTCACATGTGCAAGCCGAGTTCGAATCAGCTGATTGCAACATCATGATCGCGCGCCCATTAACGTCGAGCACTTCCCTGCGGCTGCTACTCTTCAAGTTCAGCAGCAACAGCTGCTTGCATCATCATTGTATGATGAGCTAGTAAAATTGCTTGTTTTCTTCTCATTTTTTAATAAATAAACAATTCTGCTTCCGGTTTTCATTCACTTTATAAATTTTTGCCACAAACATGAAACAAGCATCAGCTGTTCAAAGCTCATAAGCAGCTGTAATACAATTTCGAAAATTCAAACTGGTTTCCACGCTGACATTGTAAACTACCAGCGTGGATTTCAGATTTTTAAAAGCTTCAATCCAAGCTAAGCTGACATTGTAAACGCTGCCTTATGCGTCTGTTTCAACGCTAGCACCCTCACTGGCACTGTCTCTTGCGCATGTTTCAGCGCCACCGTCTGTACCCTCAGTGGTACCGTTTGCGTCTGTTTCATTGCTAGTACCCTCACTGGCACTGTCTCTTGCGCATGTTTCCACCATTCATCAAATCCTCATCCATCTCCGCAGAAACTGTCTCGACCGGTAACGCGCCTAAACACTCATGTGGGTACTTGTACGTTCGTTTGCTTTTTAATGATTTCAAACAATACCTGTCTCCTTCTAATATTTCTATGATAACAAATGTACCCTTAAATTTTGGATCTAGTTTGGTTTGGTTTCTCTCTTTGCACTTGAGCAGAAAATAATCACCAAATTTATGCCTTACAACTTTTGATTTGCCTTTATCGCTATTTTCTTTGTCGTAAAGTGCATTAATTACAATTTTATTTTTTGCTTGTGCTCTTATCTCTTCTAAATTATCATATTTTTCATCAACAATGTTCGATAGCATTCCTAACGGCCTTACATCTTTTCCAATGAGGAGTTGTAATGGACTAAACTTGGTAACACGATAAACGGTGCAATTTATCGCCAACTGAACCTCCTTCAAAGCCTCTTGCCATGAGCGTTGGCTCGTCTCTACAACTGTTAGTAGACTCTTAAGTGTACTCATTACACGCTCGACCTGTCCATTTGCCCGACTAGCTCCCGTGGCCATCAAATGCAACTTGATATTTTATGCAGAACAAAATTCCTTAAACCCAGATCCCGAAAAGCATCGTCCCTGATCTGCTATAATACGGGTTGGAACACCAAACAAGGGTATAACCGCCTTCATTGAGACTATACAATTTTCGGAATCTATTTTCAGTGTATGATGCAAAAAAACATACTTTGTAAACGCATCTATAACGACTATGACGTACTCTTTTTGGTAGTTCTTGCCACTTTGTTTACCGGTGATGTCTACATGTACTGTATGCCAGGGTATTTAGACTTTAGGAATCGGATGCATTTCTTGTTGAACCATTCCGGACTGTGGTTTTGATAACTTGCACGTGATACAATTGTTAACGAATTTTCGTACGTATCTCGTCATACCTTCGAGCCAGTAACAACTATACACTTTGTCGAGGGTCTTTCCCCAACCGAGGTGCATGGCTGCCTCGTGTGAGGCAGATTAATGACAGCCCACCTATAAGCCCTGGGAACTACAGGTAACCAACGTGTTCTTCCATTCCTTTGAATTTTACGAAACAGCACGCCTTCGCTCAATTCATACGTACTGGCCACAGTCTCGTTCATTTAATTATTTTGTAATTTAGAGATTAACGATGTTATCTCAAGATCTCGCTGCTGTTCTGCGATAAGGCAGGTGTCACATAACTTGCTTAAATTAACTCGTTTTTCAGAAGTCTTAGTTACAAGCTTGGAGTTTTCTTTTATTGGGTTTTGTGAGAAGAAGTCTACGTGTGCCATGCGTTTTCCTTTTCTATAAACAATGTCAAATTCAAAAGATTGCAAATACAACCACCATCGATACACCTTGTCGTCTAACTCAATCTTTTGTTGACTAGCCTTCAAGGAGTTACAATCAGTATACACTGTAAATTTGATATCCTTTAAATAATGTTGATAATATTTTACCGCGGTATATACGGCCAAGGTTTCCAAAAGATATTAATTACACCTATACTCGGCTGGGGTTGTACATTTACTGTAATACTCGATAACATGATTTTTGTCCACCATAACCCACTGAGCTAGCGTCTGTATGCAGTTCCACCGGATATTGTGGATCGAAAATCATTAATACCGGGCTACGAGTCAGTGCAAAGATTATCTCCTTTCTCACTACTTCATGACATTCTTTCCAGTCAAAACTATTATTATCTTTAGATGTTAGACAAAATAAAGGCCTTAATGTTTCCGAGAATTTTGGCACAAATTGTCTAAAGTAGGATGCCAGTCCAATAAACTGTCTTAGCTGCGTGACCGTTTGCGGCGGTGACAATTCAACTAATGCCTGCAATTTTCGTGGATTGGGTCTAAGCTCACCCGCCTCTACTTCGTAACCCAGATACTATATCTTTGATTTTAGAAATTTACATTTTTCGAAATTGAATGAAAATCCGGCTTGAATCAGGGTTTCTATTACTTTCTGCAGTCTTGAAATTGCCTCATCTTTACTTGCGGCTACAACCAATACATCATCTATGTAAACTATCACAAACAAATACGAAAGTGGCCCCAAAGCCTTTATCGAATTGCCCCTCTGGCGTAACAAATGGTGAACTCTAGGTGAACACGTATTTGGTAGAATCTACTGGCCATGTCCAAGCAAGAAAAATACCTTCCTCCAAGTAACCTTGCAATTTGGTCTGAGATAAGAGGCAATGGGTAGTTATCAGACATGGTGTTAGCGCTAAGCTCCCTATAGTCGACGCATAGGCGATCAGTTCCCTTTTTTCTTTCTAACCAATAAAATCGGACTCGCAAATGGGGGCAGCTCGGTCGAATATTATTTGCCGCCAACAATTCGTTAATTTTTGATCGAACGGTTTGCTTTCATCTACGCTAAGCCTATATGGTCGCCTTTGTACCGTTTTGTTTGCATCTATTAACCGAATTTCCAACTGCCCTGTATTGACACGACTCCTTGGCACTTCAGAGATAAAGTGTTCCATGTATGGTTTTAAAACGTTTATTAGACAGTTCTTGTCAGCTTTGTCTGGTTCTACATTTTCGTTTACGCAATCTTCATAAGTTTTGGGTTCGGTTACAACATTAATCAATTTCACTTTATAAATGCAGAATTTGTCTGACTCAATCGTCACTCCATAACCCTGACTTAAAATTTTCCTGCCTATCATTACATCGTGTTTCAAATATTTATCCATAACGACGTGAAATAACATTTAGTCAAAATTTGCGCAGCGCTACAAACAGAATCGTTTCCAATACGCTTAAGCATAACAACATTATGTAATCTTTAACCAGAAAATTTTCCAGCTGCATTTTCCTTAACGAGTGAACACTCGGCTCCAGAATCAAAACAAAACTCAACAGACTCACCAGAGTGTTGGAGCACACCTTTTGGTTCCACCACTGAACACACATTCACTCTCTTTTCAGTGCTTTGACCATTCAAAGGGCACCAAGTAGAAATGTGTCCAGCTTTTCCACAATTGTAGCAGATTATGTTCGACTTTTGCTCCTTCGATCTCATGCCCATGCCTCCAGCATATCCACTTCCCGATGCGTGCGATTCTCGATTTTTCTTCTGGCGGCAGTCTGCAATTTTGTGTCCCGCCTTTGCACAATAATGACAAGTGATGTTTGTCAACTTCTGTTTCTTCCTTTCTGGACCCATGGTAGATTCTGCGCTCAAAGTCTCTTGACGCTGCCCGATTTCGTACGCCTGCAATTGTTGCTGCAACTCGCTTCGCGACTTGATTTTTGTAGTGCACACAAGCTTTTTCAGTCTGCTGTCCAATTGTGCAGTATGAGCTCTTCGAGCTCCATACTTTTCATTTTCGTCATTAACTCAGTGACGAGTCGGCTTGCATACGACGACATGCACTCTCCAGTCCCTGGGCGTCCGTTTAGCAGTTTTAGAAGAGTAGCTGTTGTTGTCTCTACGCCCACAGATCTTTGCTTAAATAGTTCCCTGAACTGAGCCCAAGTCATGCCGGGAAAGCAGATTTGCGAAAGCCAAGGCGATGCACTGCCTTCCAAAGCTTTGCTGAGAGTAATCACGAGTGCACTACCCTCAAGTGGGTTTTCAATAAAAATCATGTCGGCCGTCGTACTCCAAGCACATGCATCAGCGCCCGCAGCGTCGGGATTGTATTTTGGAAAAAACACCGTTTTTGATTCACGAGGCGCTGCATTTGCCTGCACTGTTCGCAGCAACTCCATAAAATTTATATTTTGTTGCTCGAAAATTTGACGCCACTGAGAGTCAGGAGGATCCAATCCCACTTCTGATGCCTGAGTGCCAGTGGTATCAGTGCTTTTCTCACTTCGAGCAGCGAGCCCCACGCCCTTTGTTGATGCCATGCTCCAACTTCTTTTCTTTTCATATATCAACTCTTAGTCGTGATGCGTCTTCTATACTAACTGCGTGCTTCGATCAAGCGTTGCCTGGCAACGCCGCAACTTAAGAACTCTCTCTCTCTCTCTTTCGCATATTCTTCTTCTGTTCATGTACAGCCTGTACCAGAAAAAGAAGCAACATACCGACAACGCAAGGCACGGGTCACACTCAGTGAGAGAATAAACAGTTAACTCTCTCACCGACTCTCGGTGATACAAGGGAACCAAGACAACAATAACGGTTGTTGTCTTTTCTTTATTCTTCTTGCTTACAATCTTGACACATACAATATTCTTATTATTTATTATTATTATGATTATTATTATTTTATTATTATTTTTTTAAATGTTATTTGTTTCCTTTTTTATATATACACTGCCGATCAACTAAAATAGACTCACATCGTTTTATTTTAGCGTGTTAAAAAAATAAAACGATGTGAGTCTATTTCGTTGATCGGCAGTGTATATATAAAAAAGGAAACAAATAACATTTAAAAAAATATAAAAGAACTATTATACTTAATTTATATATTTTTATTTTATTCAAATATATGTCGGAGAATGGTTAGTTTTTCGTTAGGAATTTAAGTACAGTAATAAGAATATTGTATGTGTCAAGATTGTAAGCAAGAAGAATAAAGAAAAGACAACAACCGTTATTGTTGTCGTGGTTCCCTTGTATCACCGAGAGTCGGTGAGAGAGTTAACTGTTTATTCTCTCACTGAGTGTGACCCGTGCCTTGCGTTGTCGGTATGTTGCTTCTTTTTCTGGTACAGGCTGTACATGAACAGAAGAAGAATATGCGAAAGAGAGAGAGAGAGAGTTCTTAAGTTGCGGCGTTGCCAGGCAAAAAAAAGGAAGAACGAGTACACACATTATGTGTTGATCGAAGCACGCAGTTAGTATAGAATGGTCAAAGCGAACAGACGCATCACGATTAAGAATTGATGTACGAAAAGAAAAGAAGTTGAAGCATGGCATCAACAAAGGGCGTGGGGCTCGCTGCTCGAAGTGAGAAAAGCACTGATACCACTGGCACTCAGGCATCAGAAGTGGGATTGGATCCTCCTGACTCTCAGTGGCGTCAAATTTTCGAGCAACAAAATATAAATTTTATGGAGTTGCTGCGAACAGTGCAGGCAAATGCAGCGCCTCGTGAATCAAAAACGGTGTTTTTTCCAAAATACAATCCCGACGCTGCGGGCGCTAATGCATGTGCTTGGAGTACGACGGCCGACATGATTTTTATTGAAAACCCACTTGAGGGTAGTGCACTCGTGATTACTCTCAGCAAAGCTTTGGAAGGCAGTGCATCGCCTTGGCTTTCGCAAATCTGCTTTCCCGGCATGACTTGGGCTCAGTTCAGGGAACTATTTAAGCAAAGATCTGTGGGCGTAGAGACAACAACAGCTACTCTTCTAAAACTGCTAAACGGACGCCCAGGGACTGGAGAGTGCATGTCGTCGTATGCAAGCCGACTCGTCACTGAGTTAATGACGAAAATGAAAAGTATGGAGCTCGAAGAGCTCATACTGCACAATTGGACAGCAGACTGAAAAAGCTTGTGTGCACTACAAACATCAAGTCGCGAAGCGAGTTGCAGCAACAATTGCAGGTGTACGAAATCGGGCAGCGTCAAGAGACTTTGAGCGCAGAATCTACCATGGGTCCAGAAAGGAAGAAACAGAAGTTGACAAACATCACTTATCATTATTGTGGAAAGGCGGGACACAAAATTGCAGACTGCCGCCAGAAAAAAAATCGAGAGTCGCACGCATCGGGAAGTGGATATGCTGGAGGCATGGGCATGAGATCGAAGGAGCAAAAGTCGAACATAATCTGCTACAATTGTGGAAAAGCTGGACACATTTCTACTTGGTGCCCTTTGAATGGTCAAAGCACTGAAAAGAGAGTGAATGTGTGTTCAGTGGTGGAACCAAAAGGTGTGCTCCAACACTCTGGTGAGTCTGTTGAGTTTTGTTTTGATTCTGGAGCCGAGTGTTCACTCGTTAAGGAAAATGCAGCTGGAAAATTTTCTGGTTAAAGATTACATAATGTTCTTATGCTTAAGCGTATTGGAAACGATTCTGTTTGTAGCGCTACGCAAATTTTGACTAAATGTTATTTCACGTCGTTATGGATAAATATTTGAAACACGATGTAATGATAGGCAGGAAATTTTAAGTCAGGGTTATGGAGTGACGATTGAGTCAGACAAATTCTGCATTTATAAAGTGAAATTGCTTAATGTTGTAACCGAACCCAAAACTTATGAAGATTGCGTAAACGAAAATGTAGAACTAGACAAAGCTGACAAGAACTGTCTAATAAACGTTTTGAAACCATACATGGAACACTTTATCTCTGAAGTGCCAAGGAGTCGTGTCAATACAGGGCAGTTGGAAATTCGGTTAATAGATGCAAACAAAACGGTACAAAGGCGACCATATAGGCTTAGCGTAGATGAAAGCAAACCGTTCGATCAAAAATTAACGAATTGTTGGCGGCAAATATTATTCGACCGAGCTGCCCCCATTTGCGAGTCCGATTTTATTGGTTAGAAAGAAAAACGGAACTGATCGCCTATGCGTCGACTATAGGGAGCTTAGCGCTAACACCATGTCTGATAAGTACCCATTGCCTCTTATCTCAGACCAAATTGCAAGGTTACTTGGAGGAAGGTATTTTTCTTGCTTGGACATGGCCAGTAGATTCTACCAAATACGTGTTCACCTAGAGTTCACCATTTGTTACGCCAGAGGGGCAATTCGATAAAGGCTTTGGGGCCATTTTCGTATTTGTTTGTGATAGTTTACATAGATGATGTATTGGTTGTAGCCGCAAGTAAAGATGAGGCAATTTCAAGACTGCAGAAAGTAATAGAAACCCTGATTCAAGCCGGATTTTCATTCAATTTCGAAAAATGTAAATTTCTAAAATCAAAGATATAGTATCTGGGTTACGAAGTAGAGGCGGGTGAGCTTAGACCCAATCCACGAAAATTGCAGGCATTAGTTGAATTGTCACCGCCGCAAACGGTTATTGGACTGGCATCCTACTTTAGACAATTTGTGCCAAAATTCTCGGAAACATTAAAGCCTACATTTTGTCTAACATCTAAAGATAATAATAGTTTTGACTGGAAAGAATGTCATGAAGTAGTGAGAAAGGAGATAATCTTTGCACTGACTCGTAGCCCGGTATTAATGATTTTCGATCCACAATATCCGGTGGAACTGCATACAGACGCTAGCTCAGTGGGTTATGGTGGACAAAAATCATGTTATCGAGTATTACAGTAAATGTACAACCCCAGCTGAGTATAGGTGTAATTCATATCTTTTGGAAACCTTGGCCGTATATAACGCGGTAAAATATTATCAACATTATTTAAAGGATATCAAATTTACAGTGTATACTGATTGTAACTCCTTGAAGGCTAGTCAACAAAAGATTGAGTTAGACGACAAGGTGTATCGATGGTGGTTGTATTTGCAATCTTTTGAATTTGACATTGTTTATAGAAAAGGAAAACGCATGGCACACGTAGACTTCTTCTCACAAAACCCAATAAAAGAAAACTCCAAGCTTGTAACTAAGACTTCTGAAAAACGAGTTAATTTAAGCAAGTTATGTGACACCTGCCTTATCGCAGAACAGCAGCGAGATCTTGAGATAACATCGTTAATCTCTAAATTACAAAATAATTAAATGAACGAGACTGTGGCCAGTACGTATGAATTGAGCGAAGGCGTGCTGTTTCAAAAAATTCAAAGGAATGGAAGAACACGTTGGTTACCTGTAGTTCCCAGGGCTTATAGGTGGGCTGTCATTAATCTGCCTCACACGAGGCAGCCATGCACCTCGGTTGGGGAAAGACCCTCGACAAAGTGTATAGTTGTTACTGGTTCGAAGGTATGACGAGATACGTACGAAAATTCGTTAAGAATTGTATCACGTGCAAGTTATCAAAACCACAGTCCGGAAGGGTTCAACAAGAAATGCATCCGATTCCTAAAGTCTAAATACCCTGGCATACAGTACATGTAGACATCACCGGTAAACAAAGTGGCAAGAACTACCAAAAAGAGTACGTCATAGTCGTTATAGATGCGTTTACAAAGTATGTTTTTTTGCATCATACACTGAAAATAGATTCCGAAAATTGTATAGTCTCAATGAAGGCGGTTATACCCTTGTTTGGTGTTCCAACCCGTATTATAGCAGATCAGGGACGATGCTTTTCGGGATCTGGGTTTAAGGAATTTTGTTCTGCATAATATCAAGTTGCATTTGATGGCCACGGGAGCTAGTCGGGCAAATGGACAGGTCGAGCGTGTAATGAGTACACTTAAGAGTCTACTAACAGTTGTAGAGACGAGCCAACGCTCATGGCAAGAGGCTTTTAAGGAGGTTCAGTTGGCGATAAATTGCACCGTTTATCGTGTTACCAAGTTTAGTCCATTACAACTCCTCATTGGAAAAGATGTAAGGCCGTTAGGAATGCTATCGAACATTGTTGATGAAAAATATGATAATTTAGAAGAGATAAGAGCACAAGCAAAAAATAAAATTGTAATTAATGCACTTTACGACAAAGAAAATAGCGATAAAGGCAAATCAAAAGTTGTAAGGCATAAATTTGGTGATTATTTTCTGCTCAAGTGCAAAGAGAGAAACCAAACCAAACTAGATCCAAAATTTAAGGGTACATTTGTTATCATAGAAATATTAGAAGGAGACAGGTATTGTTTGAAATCATTAAAAGGCAAACGAACGTACAAGTACCCACATGAGTGTTTAGGCGCGTTACCGGTCGAGACAGTTTCTGCGGAGATGGATGAGGATTTGATGAATGGTGGAAACATGCGCAAGAGACAGTGCCAGTGAGGTTACTAGCAATGAAACAGACGCAAACGGTACCACTGAGGGTACAGACGGTGGCGCTGAAACATGCGCAAGAGACAGTGCCAGTGAGGGTGCTAGCGTTGAAACAGACGCATAAGGCAGCGTTTACAATGTCAGCTTAGCTTGGATTGAAGCTTTTAAAAATCTGAAATCCACGCTGGTAGTTTACAATGTCAGCGTGGAAACCAGTTTGAATTTTCGAAATTGTATTGCAGCTGCTTATGAGCTTTGAACAGCTGATGCTTGTTTCATGTTTGTGGCAAAAATTTATAAAGTGAATGAAAACCGGAAGCAGAATTGTTTATTTATTAAAAAATGAGAAAAAAACAAGCAATTTTACTAGCTCATCATACAATGATGATGCAAGCAGCTGTTGCTGCTGAACTTGAAGAGTAGCAGCCGCAGGGAAGTGCTCGACGTTAATGGGCGCGCGATCATGATGTTGCAATCAGCTGATTCGAACTCGGCTTGCACATGTGAAATGGCGCGAAAATTAAACGGTTTGCTTTTCTTACAAAACGATGATTTTATTGTTATATATGCGTTAATATGTACTTAATAAATATTAAATAGTGAATTATATTAACATTTACCTCTGTATTGAGTAAAATAGTGGTAAAAACATTGGAGCTTACGAAGATGCGACACCTATTGACAGCCATTTTGAGTAAAATAGAGGTTAGAGCTTTGGTGCTTTCAAGCACATGTTGCTAATTTCGAAAATGCGACACCTATTGACAGCTTTTAAAACTCAATTTTCGAATAGCATTTTTCCACTCCAAGCTGAGATGCAAGCGAGACCGGTTACAGATTGGAAATGAGGGAGACAAACTTATGTGAAAAATATGTGTGTCAGACAGGAACAAAACATTTTCCAATCTCACGCTGACATTGTAAACGCTGCCTAAACGTGTATCATCATGATCAAAAGGCCTCTTCGAGAAACATAGGTAGACAGGGTGTGCTATACGACATTCATTGGTATGATTTTGTCACCAACTTTGTTTGTAAAGATTACTTTGAATTAAATTTAAAAAAAAAAAGCTACTTGGGTGGAACATATCAACATGAATTGCTAAATTTATATACGAGGACTTGTTATTGTCAGAATTGGCCGAGTCGGAGAATGGTTGGTTTTGCGTTAGGAATTTAAGTACAGTAATAAGAATATTGTATGTGTCAAGATTGTAAGCAAGAAGAATTAAGAAAAGACAACAACCGTTATTGTTGTCGTGGTTCCCTTGTATCACCGAGAGTTGGTGAGAGAGTTAACTTTTTATTCTCTCACTGAGTGTGACCCGTGCCTTGCGTTGTCGGTATGTTGCTTCTTTTTCTGGTACAGGCTGTACATGAACAGAAGAAGAATATGCGAAAGAGAGAGAGAGAGAGAGTTCTTAAGTTGCGGCGTTGCCAGGCAAAAAAAAGGAAGAACGAGTACACACATTATGTGTTGATCGAAGCACGCAGTTAGTATAGAATGGTCAAAGCGTGTTTTTTAGTTTTTTTAAACTATATTTATTTTTTAAGAAAATTGAGTTTATTATATAGATTAACAATACATATGTTCGAAATCAAATTTTTTAACTATTGGGGTGTTCAACAGCTCCGTTTCATCGTTTCATGTTTCAAACTTGAAACGATAAGCTTGTTAACGTCATTTTGGGTGTCAATGCGTTTCATGTTGTTGGTTGACATGTCTTATTCTTCAATTTTTGTCACTGTTGCTGTGTACTGCGGTTATACTTTATTTGTAAAAATGTCATTTAAAAGTGCTAAAGATATGCTATGCGGTGCTTTTGCAAAGCAAGTTATTAGAGAAAAAGAGGATATTGAAGGTGAGAAGAGCTCGTTATTTGAATTAGTTGCTCAATAACATGCTTTTAACATTTGTAGATGTTTCACGGCAAGACAAAGTTGATTCGGAGATTACTTTTGTTTGCGGCGGCCATTAATCATATGTGTTTATACTTTTTTGCACAAAAATACACCAAATATACTAAAAAGTACTGAACATCGATAGCAAATATCGAAAAAATATTGTGCTCTTCCCATCTTTACTTTGTTGAAACTTGAAACACTTTTGTATACATAGGCTGGGGTGTTTCAACGTTTCAAGAAATTTTCTATGTAGGTTGTTGTTGCGGAACTTTTCAACTTTGAAACGTGAAACGATGAAACGAGCTGTTGAACACCCAATATGTATTGTTCAATTCTTAATTAAACGGTACGAAAATGAGCGCTCTAAGTTAAATGGTTAATTTTTAAATTTTTGTTTTGTGAGTAAACCTTAAAAAACTGTCACTTTTTGTCAATCAACCAAATAGACTCAAGGTCCTAAAATTAACATAAATCACAAATGAATTGAAAAATGTATTATTAAATAGGTTTTTACAATGCTTTAGTTTTATTAAGTACAGTGTGTAACCACCTCTGTTTGAAATCACTTCATAGATTCGGTCAGGGATAGAATCGTAGAGAGCCTTTAGATAATCCAAGGACACTTCGCTCCAGGCGGTCTTTATGGCAGATTTCAACGATTCAACATCCTCAAATTGTCTACTTGATTGATAAACTTTGCGTGAAAACCATCCCCACAAGTTCTCTATAATGTTGAGGTCAGGAGAATAAGGAGGCCACTCCAATAAGTTTACATTTTGGTCACTTATCCACTTCTTTACCACTCGAGCCATGTGGATTGGGGCATTATCCTGTTGAAACGTCCAAGATAATGGCTCGAAAAGGTTGGAAAAATGCGGGAATGCATTTTCGAGCAGCTCTTTGTATCGTACTGCGTTCATCTTAGCTGAAACGAATTGAATATCAAATGTACCACAATAGGATATGACACACACACCATTATACCTCCCTCACGACTATGGTGACGGGTCAAATACTGTCCTTCCTTTCTTGTATCGTCGCGACGTTCGAAAGCGATCTCGCTGTCTTTTTTCTAGAAGCCACATGGCTTGGAATAGGGAGTGGCATCAAAATGTTTTTTCTGATGAGAAACGCTTTAATTTGGATGGACCAGATGGATTCAATTACTACTTTCACGATATAAGAAAGGAAGAACAGTATTTGACCCGTCACCATAGTGTTGAGGGAGGTATAATGGTGTGTGTGTCATATCCTATTGTGCTACATTTGATATTCAATTCGTTTCAGCTAAGATAAACGCAGTACGATACAAAGAGCTACTCGAAAATGCATTCCTGCATTTTTCCAACCTTATCGAGCCATTATCTTGGACGTTTCAACAGGATAATGCCCCAATCCACATGGCTCGAGTGGTAAAGAAGTGGATAAGTGACCAAAATGTAAACTTATTGGAGTGGCCTCCGTATTCTCCTGACCTCAACATTATCGAGAACTTGTGGGGATGGTTTTCGCGTAAAGTTTATCAATCAAGTAGACAATTTGAGGATGTTGAATCGTTGAAATCTGCCATAAAGACTGCATGGAGCGAAGTGTCCTTGGATTATCTAAAGGCTCTCTACGATTCTATCCCTGACCGAATCTATGAAGTGATTTCAAACAGAGGTGGTTATACACATTACTAAATAAAACAAGTAAAAAGGCTCTAGTCGGGGGAGCCCGACTAGAAGATACCCTGAACCCAGTTGCAATAAATATGTAAATTAAATTTATAATTGCCTTTGGTATACTGACTTAACTTCAAGCGATTAAAACTAGATATCTCCGGTGTTTCTTAACCGATTTGGACGATTTTTTCAGAAAAGTTCTATCGTTACCCATTATATCAACCCTTTTTTTATTTCCAAATTCGATATTTTATTGTATGTGTATATCGGAAACCAAAATGTTATCGATAATTTGAAGCAAACTTGTTCTGCTCATGGTATTGGAGAACTTAAATACTAAATCAGAAGTCTCTAACTCTTGTAGTCTCTGAGATCCACGCGTTCATACAGACAGACAGACGGACAGACGGACCGGCAGACGGTTAGACGGACATGGCTATATCGTCTCGGCTGTTGATGCTGATCAAGAATATATGTAGTTTATGGGGTCGGTGATGATTCCTTCTGCCTGTTACATACTTTTGCACATAACCATTATACCCTTATTTACCCATTTTGAAGGTTAAGGGTATAATTAAAGCATTGTAAAAACCTATTTAATAATACATTTTTCAATTCATTTGTGATTTATATTGATTTTAGGACCTTGAGTCTATTTGGTTGATTGACAAAAAGTGACAGTTTTTTAAGGTTTACTCACAAAACAAAAATTTAAAAATTAACCATTTAACTTAGAGCGCTCATTTTTGTACCGTTTAATTAAGAATTGAACAATACATATTGGGTGTTCAACAGCTCGTTTCATCGTTTCACGTTTCAAAGTTGAAACGTCCCGCAACAACAACATACATAGAAAATTCCTTAAAACGTTGAAAACCCCAGCCTATGTATACAAAAGTGTTTCAAGTTTCAACAAAGTAAAGATGGGAAGAGCACAATATTTTTTCGATATTTGCTATCGATGTTCAGTACTTTTTAGTATATTTGGTGTATTTTTGTGCAAAAAAGTATAAACACATATGATTAATGGCCGCCGCAAACAAAAGTAATCTCCGAATCAACTTTGTCTTGCCGTGAAACATCTACAAATGTTAAAAGCATGTTATTGAGCAACTAATTCAAATAACGAGCTCTTCTCACCTTCAATATCCTCTTTTTCTCTAATAACTTGCTTTGCAAAAGCACCGCATAGCATATCTTTAGCACTTTTAAATGACATTTTTACAAATAAAGTATAACCGCAGTACACAGCAACAGTGACAAAAATTGAAGAATAAGACATGTCAACCAACAACATGAAACGCATTGACACCCAAAATGCCGTTAACAAGCTTATCGTTTCAAGTTTGAAACATGAAACGATGAAACGGAGCTGTTGAACACCCCAATAGTTAAAAAATTTGATTTCGAACATATGTATTGTTAATCTATATAATAAACTCAATTTTCTTTAAAAAAAAAAAAATAAAACGATGTGAGTCTATTTAAGTTGATCGGCAGTGTATATATAAAAAAGGAAACAAATAACATTTAAAAAAATAATAATAAAATAATAATAATCATAATAATAATAAATAATAAGAATATTGTATGTGTCAAGATTGTAAGCAAGAAGAATAAAGAAAAGACAACAACCGTTATTGTTGTCGTGGTTCCCTTGTATCACCGAGAGTCGGTGAGAGAGTTAACTGTTTATTCTCTCACTGAGTGTGACCCGTGCCTTGCGTTGTCGGTATGTTGCTTCTTTTTCTGGTACAGGCTGTACATGAACAGAAGAAGAATATGCGAAAGAGAGAGAGAGAGAGTTCTTAAGTTGCGGCGTTGCCAGGCAACGCTTGATCGAAGCACGCAGTTAGTATAGAAGACGCATCACGACTAAGAGTTGATATATGAAAAGAAAAGAAGTTGGAGCATGGCATCAACAAAGGGCGTGGGGCTCGCTGCTCGAAGTGAGAAAAGCACTGATACCACTGGCACTCAGGCATCAGAAGTGGGATTGGATCCTCCTGACTCTCAGTGGCGTCAAATTTTCGAGCAACAAAATATAAATTATATGGAGTTGCTGCGAACAGTGCAGGCAAATGCAGCGCCTCGTGAATCAAAAACGGTGTTTTTTCCAAAATACAATCCCGACGCTGCGGGCGCTAATGCATGTGCTTGGAGTACGACGGCCGACATGATTTTATTGAAAACCCACTTGAGGGTAGTGCACTCGTGATTACTCTCAGCAAAGCTTTGGAAGGCAGTGCATCGCCTTGGCTTTCGCAAATCTGCTTTCCCGGCATGACTTGGGCTCAGTTCAGGGAACTATTTAAGCAAAGATCTGTGGGCGTAGAGACAACAACAGCTACTCTTCTAAAACTGCTAAACGGACGCCCAGGGACTGGAGAGTGCATGTCGTCGTATGCAAGCCGACTCGTCACTGAGTTAATGACGAAAATGAAAAGTATGGAGCTCGAAGAGCTCATACTGCACAATTGGACAGCAGACTGAAAAAGCTTGTGTGCACTACAAACATCAAGTCGCGAAGCGAGTTGCAGCAACAATTGCAGGTGTACGAAATCGGGCAGCGTCAAGAGACTTTGATCGCAGAATCTACCATGGGTCCAGAAAGGAAGAAACAGAAGATGACAAACATCACTTATCATTATTGTGGAAAGGCGGGACACAAAATTGCAGACTGCCGCAAGAAAAAAAATCGAGAGTCGCACGCATCGGGAAGTGGATATGCTGGAGGCATGGGCATGAGAGCAAAAGTCGAACGTAATCTGCTACAATACAAAAAGCTGGACACATTTCTACTTGGTGCCCTTTGAATGGTCAAAGCACTGAAAAGAGAGTGAATGTGTGTTCAGTGGTGGAACCAAAAGGTGTGCTCCAACACTCTGGTGAGTCTGTTGAGTTTTGTTTTGATTCTGGAGCCGAGTGTTCACTCGTTAAGGAAAATGCAGCTGGAAAATTTTCTGGTTAAAGATTACATAATGTTCTTATGCTTAAGCGTATTGGAAACGATTCTGTTTGTAGCGCTACGCAAATTTTGACTAAATGTTATTTCACGTCGTTATGGATAAATATTTGAAACACGATGTAATGAAAGGCAGGGAAATTTTAAGTCAGGGTTATGGAGTGACGATTGAGTCAGACAAATTCTGCATTTATAAAGTGAAATTGCTTAATGTTGTAACCGAACCCAAAACTTATGAAGATTGCGTAAACGAAAATGTAGAACTAGACAAAGCTGACAAGAACCGTCTAATAAACGTTTTGAAACCATACATGGAACACTTTATCTCTGAAGTGCCAAGGAGTCGTGTCGATACAGGGCAGTTGGAAATTCGGTTAATAGATGCAAACAAAACGGTACAAAGGCGACCAGATAGGCTTAGCGTAGATGAAAACAAACCGTTCGATCAAAAATTAACGAATTGTTGGCGGCAAATAACATTCGACCGAGCTGCTCCCCATTTGCGAGTCCGATTTTATTGGTTAGAACGAAAAACGGAACTGATCGCCTATGCGTCGACTATAGGGAGCTTAGCGCTAACACCATGTCTGATAAGTACCCATTGCCTCTTATCTCAGACCAAATTGCAAGGTTACTTGGGGGAAGGTATTTTTCTTGCTTGGACATGGCCAGTAGATTCTACCAAAGAGTCGATAGAGCGTACAGCATTTGTTACGCCAGAGGGGCAATTCGATAAAGGCTTTGGGACCATTTTCGTATTCGTATGTGATAGTTTACATAGATGATGTATTGGTTGTAGCCGCAAGTAAAGATGAGGCAATTTCAAGACTGCAGAAAGTAATATAAACCCTGATTTAAGCCGGATTTTCATTCAATTTCGAAAAATGTAAATTTCTAAAATCAAAGATATAGTATCTGGGTTACGAAGTAGAGGCGGGTGAGCTTATACCCAATCCACGAAAATTGCAGGCATTAGTTGAATTGTCACCGCCGCAAACGGTTATTGGACTGGCATCCTACTTTAGACAATTTGTGCCAAAATTCTCGGAAACATTAAAGCCTACATTTTGTCTAACATCTAAAGATAATAATAGTTTTGACTGGAAAGAATGTCATGAAGTAGTGAGAAAGGAGATAATCTTTGCACTGACTCGTAGCCCGGTATTAATGATTTTCGATCCACAATATCCGGTGGAACTGCATACAGACGCTAGCTCAGTGGGTTATGGTGAACAAAAATCATGTTATCGAGTATTAAAGTAAATGTACAACCCCAGCCGAGTATAGGTGTAATTAATATCTTTTGGAAACCTTGGCCGTATATAACGCGGTAAAATATTATCAACATTATTTAAAGGATATCAAATTTACAGTGTATACTGATTGTAACTCCTTGAAGGCTAGTCAACAAAAGATTGAGTTAGACGACAAGGTGTATCGATGGTGGTTGTATTTGCAATCTTTTGAATTTGACATTGTTTATAGAAAAGGAAAACGCATGGCACACGTAGACTTCTTCTCACAAAACCCAATAAAAGAAAACTCCAAGCTTGTAACTAAGACTTCTGAAAAACGAGTTAATTTAAGCAAGTTATGTGACACCTGCCTTATCGCAGAACAGCAGCGAGATCTTGAGATAACATCGTTAATCTCTAAATTACAAAATAATTAAATGAACGAGACTGTGGCCAGTACGTATGAATTGAGCGAAGGCGTGCTGTTTCGAAAAATTCAAAGGAATGGAAGAACACGTTGGTTACCTGTAGTTCCCAGGGCTTATAGGTGGGCTGTCATTAATCTGCCTCACACGAGGCAGCCATGCACCTCGGTTGGGGAAAGACCCTCGACAAAGTGTATAGTTGTTACTGGCTCGAAGGTATGACGAGATACGTACGAAAATTCGTTAACAATTGTATCACGTGCAAGTTATCAAAACCACAGTCCGGAAGGGTTCAACAAGAAATGCATCCGATTCCTAAAGTCTAAATACCCTGGCATACAGTACATGTAGACATCACCGGTAAACAAAGTGGCAAGAACTACCAAAAAGAGTACGTCATAGTCGTTATAGATGCGTTTACAAAGTATGTTTTTTTGCATCATACACTGAAAATAGATTCCGAAAATTGTATAGTCTCAATGAAGGCGGTTATACCCTTGTTTGGTGGTCCAACCCGTATTATAGCAGATCAGGGACGATGCTTTTCGGGATCTGGGTTTAAGGAATTTTGTTCTGCATAAAATATCAAGTTGCATTTGATGGCCACGGGAGCTAGTCGGGCAAATGAACAGGTCGAGCGTGTAATGAGTACACTTAAGAGTCTACTAACAGTTGTAGAGACGAGCCAACGCTCATGGCAAGAGGCTTTGAAGGAGGTTCAGTTGGCGATAAATTGCACCGTTTATCGTGTTACCAAGTTTAGTCCATTACAACTCCTCATTGGAAAAGATGTAAGGCCGTTAGGAATGCTATCGAACATTGTTGATGAAAAATATGATAATTTAGAAGAGATAAGAGCACAAGCAAAAAATAATATTGTAATTAATGCACTTTACGACATTAAAATAGCGATAAAGGCAAATCAAAAGTTGTAAGGCATAAATTTGGTGATTATTTTCTGCTCAAGTGCAAAGAGAGAAACCAAACCAAACTAGATCCAAAATTTAAGGGTACATTTGTTATCATAGAAATATTAGAAGGAGACAGGTATTGTTTGAAATCATTAAAAAGCAAACGAACGTACAAGTACCCACATGAGTGTTTAGGCGCGTTACCGGTCGAGACAGTTTCTGCGGAGATGGATGAGGATTTGATGAATGGTGGAACATGCGCAAGAGACAGTGCCAGTGAGGGTACTAGCAATGAAACAGACGCAAACGGTACCACTGAGGGTACAGACGGTGGCGCTGAAACATGCGCAAGAGACAGTGCCAGTGAGGGTGCTAGCGTTGAAACGACGCATAAACGTGTATCATCATGATCAAAAGGCCTCTTCGAGAAACATAGGTAGACAGGGTGCGCTATACGACATTCAGTGGTATGATTTTGTCACCAACTTTGTTTGTAAAGATACTTTGAATTAAATTTAAAAAAAAAAAAGCTACTTGGGTGGAACATATCAACATGAATTGCTAAATTTATATACGAGGACTTGTTATTGTCCGAATTGGCCGTGTCGGAGAATGGTTAGTTTTGCGTTAGGAATTTAAGTACAGTAATAAGAATATTGTATGTGTCGAATTTGTAAGCAAGAAGAATAAAGAAAAGACAACAACCGTTATTGTTGTCTTGGTTCCCTTGTATCACCGAGAGTTGGTGAGAGAGTTAACTTTTTATTCTCTCACTGAGTGTGACCCGTGCCTTGCGTTGTCGGTATGTTGCTTTTTTTGCTGGTACAGGCTGTACATGAACAGAAGAAGAATATGCGAAAGAGAGAGAGAGTTCTTAAGTTGCGGCGTTGCCAGGCAAAAAAAAGGAAGAACGAGTACACACATTATGTGTTGATCGAAGCACGCAGTTAGTATAGAATGGTCAAAGCGTGTTTTTTAGTTTTTTTAAACTATATTTATTTTTAAGAAAATTGAGTTTATTATATAGATTAACAATACATATGTTCGAAATCAAATTTTTTAACTATTGGGGTGTTCAACAGCTCCGTTTCATCGTTTCATGTTTCAAACTTGAAACGATAAGCTTGTTAACGTCATTTTGGGTTTCAATGCGTTTCATGTTGTTGGTTGACATGTCTTATTCTTCAATTTTTGTCACTGTTGCTGTGTACTGCGGTTATACTTTATTGTAAAAATGTCATTTAAAAGTGCTAAAGATATGCTATGCGGTGCTTTTGCAAAGCAAGTTATTAGAGAAAAAGAGGATATTGAAGGTGAGAAGAGCTCGTTATTTGAATTAGCTGCTCAATAACATGCTTTTAACATTTGTAGATGTTTCACGGCAAGACAAAGTTGATTCGGAGATTACTTTTGTTTGCGGCGGCCATTAATCATATGTGTTTATACTTTTTTGCACAAAAATACACCAAATATACTAAAAAGTACTGAACATCGATAGCAAATATCGAAAAAATATTGTGCTCTTCCCATCTTTACTTTGTTGAAACTTGAAACACTTTTGTATACATAGGCTGGGGTGTTTCAACGTTTCAAGAAATTTTCTATGTAGGTTGTTGTTGCGGAACTTTTCAACTTTGAAACGTGAAACGATGAAACGAGCTGTTGAACACCCAATATGTATTGTTCAATTCTTAATTAAACGGTACGAAAATGAGCGCTCTAAGTTAAATGGTTAATTTTTAAATTTTTGTTTTGTGAGTAAACCTTAAAAACTGTCACTTTTTGTCAATCAACCAATAGACTCAAGGTCCTAAAATTAACATAAATCACAAATGAATTGAAAAATGTATTATTAAATAGGTTTTTACAATGCTTTAGTTTTATTAAGTAAAGTGTGTAACCACCTCTGTTTGAAATCACTTCATAGATTCGGTCAGGGATAGAATCGTAGAGAGCCTTTAGATAATCCAAGGACACTTCGCTCCAGGCGGTCTTTATGGCAGATTTCAACGATTCAACATCCTCAAATTGTCTACTTGATTGATAAACTTTACGCGAAAACCATCCCCACAAGTTCTCTATAATGTTGAGGTCAGGAGAATAAGGAGGCCACTCCAATAAGTTTACATTTTGGTCACTTATCCACTTCTTTACCACTCGAGCCATGTGGATTGGGGCATTATCCTGTTGAAACGTCCAAGATAATAGCTCGAAAAGGTTGGAAAAATGCGGGAATGCATTTTCGAGCAGCTCTTTGTATCGTACTGCGTTCATCTTAGCTGAAACGAATTGAATATCAAATGTACCACAATAGGATATGACACACACACCATTATACCTCCCTCACGACTATGGTGACGGGTCAAATACTGTCCTTCCTTTCTTGTATCGTCGCGACGTTCGAAAGCGATCTCGCTGTCTTTTTTCTAGAAGCCACATGGCTTGGAATAGGGAGTGGCATCAAAATGTTTTTTCTGATGAGAAACGCTTTAATTTGGATGGACCAGATGGATTCAATTACTACTTTCACGATATAAGAAAGGAAGAACAGTATTTGACCCGTCACCATAGTGTTGAGGGAGGTATAATGGTGTGTGTTTCATATCCTATTGTGCTACATTTGATAATCAATTCGTTTCAGCTAAGATAAACGCAGTACGATACAAAGAGCTACTCGAAAATGCATTCCTGCATTTTTCCAACCTTATCGAGCCATTATCTTGGACGTTTCAACAGGATAATGCCCCAATCCACATGGCTCGAGTGGTAAAGAAGTGGATAAGTGACCAAAATGTAAACTTATTGGAGTGGCCTCCGTATTCTCCTGACCTCAACATTATCGAGAACTTGTGGGGATGGTTTTCGCGTAAAGTTTATCAATCAAGTAGACAATTTGAGGATGTTGAATCGTTGAAATCTGCCATAAAGACTGCATGGAGCGAAGTGTCCTTGGATTATCTAAAGGCTCTCTACGATTCTATCCCTGACCGAATCTATGAAGTGATTTCAAACAGAGGTGGTTATACACATTACTAAATAAAACAAGTAAAAGGCTCTAGTCGGGGGAGCCCGACTAGAAGATACCCTGAACCCAGTTGCAATAAATATGTAAATTAAATTTATAATTGCCTTTGGTATACTGACTTAACTTCAAGCGATAAAATTAGATATCTCCGGTGTTTCTTAACCGATTTGGACGATTTTTTCAGAAAAGTTCTATCGTTACCCATTATATCAACCCTTTTTTTTATTTCCAAATTCGATATTTTATTGTATGTGTATATCGGAAACCAAAATGTTATCGATAATTTGAAGCAAACTTGTTCTGCTCATGGTATTGGAGAACTTAAATACTAAATCAGAAGTCTCTAACTCTTGTAGTCTCTGAGATCCACGCGTTCATACAGACAGACAGACGGACAGACGGACCGGCAGACGGTTAGACGGACATGGCTATATCGTCTCGGCTGTTGATGCTGATCAAGAATATATGTAGTTTATGGGGTCGGAGATGCTTCCTTCTGCCTGTTACATACTTTTGCACATAACCATTATACCCTTATTTACCCATTTTGAAGGTTAAGGGTATAATTAAAGCATTGTAAAAACCTATTTAATAATACATTTTTCAATTCATTTGTGATTTATATTGATTTTAGGACCTTGAGTCTATTTGGTTGATTGACAAAAAGTGACAGTTTTTTAAGGTTAACTCACAAAACAAAAATTTAAAAATTAACCATTTAACTTAGAGCGCTCATTTTTGTACCGTTTAATTAAGAATTGAACAATACATATTGGGTGTTCAACAGCTCGTTTCATCGTTGAAACGTCCCGCAACAACAACATACATAGAAAATTCCTTAAAACGTTGAAAACCCCAGCCTATGTATACAAAAGTGTTTCAAGTTTCAACAAAGTAAAGATGGGAAGAGCACAATATTTTTTCGATATTTGCTATCGATGTTCAGTACTTTTTAGTATATTTGGTGTATTTTTGTGCAAAAAAGTATAAACACATATGATTAATGGCCGCCGCAAACAAAAGTAATCTCCGAATCAACTTTGTCTTGCCATGAAACATCTACAAATGTTAAAAGCATGTTATTGAGCAACTAATTCAAATAACGAGCTCTTCTCACCTTCAATATCCTCTTTTTCTCTAATAACTTGCTTTGCAAAAGCACCGCATAGCATATCTTTAGCACTTTTAAATGACATTTTTACAAATAAAGTATAACCGCAGTACACAGCAACAGTGACAAAAATTGAAGAATAAGACATGTCAACCAACAACATGAAACGCATTGACACCCAAAATGCCGTTAACAAGCTTATCGTTTCAAGTTTGAAACATGAAACGATGAAACGGAGCTGTTGAACACCCCAATAGTTAAAAAATTTGATTTCGAACATATGTATTGTTAATCTATATAATAAACTCAATTTTCTTTAAAAAAAAAAAAATAAAACGATGTGAGTCTATTTAAGTTGATCGGCAGTGTATATATAAAAAAGGAAACAAATAACATTTAAAAAAATAATAATAAAATAATAATAATCATAATAATAATAAATAATAAGAATATTGTATGTGTCAAGATTGTAAGCAAGAAGAATAAAGAAAAGACAACAACCGTTATTGTTGTCGTGGTTCCCTTGTATCACCGAGAGTCGGTGAGAGAGTTAACTGTTTATTCTCTCACTGAGTGTGACCCGTGCCTTGCGTTGTCGGTATGTTGCTTCTTTTTCTGGTACAGGCTGTACATGAACAGAAGAAGAATATGCGAAGAGAGAGAGAGAGAGTTCTTAAGTTGCGGCGTTGCCAGGCAACGCTTGATCGAAGCACGCAGTTAGTATAGAAGACGCATCACGACTAAGAGTTGATATATGAAAGAAAAGAAGTTGGAGCATGGCATCAACAAAGGGCGTGGGGCTCGCTGCTCGAAGTGAGAAAAGCACTGATACCACTGGCACTCAGGCATCAGAAGTGGGATTGGATCCTCCTGACTCTCAGTGGCGTCAAATTTTCGAGCAACAAAGTATAAATTATATGGAGTTGCTGCGAACAGTGCAGGCAAATGCAGCGCCTCGTGAATCAAAAACGGTGTTTTTTCCAAAATACAATCCCGACGCTGCGGGCGCTAATGCATGTGCTTGGAGTACGACGGCCGACATGATTTTTATTGAAAACCCACTTGAGGGTAGTGCACTCGTGATTACTCTCAGCAAAGCTTTGGAAGGCAGTGCATCGCCTTGGCTTTCGCAAATCTGCTTTCCCGGCATGACTTGGGCTCAGTTCAGGGAACTATTTAAGCAAAGATCTGTGGGCGTAGAGACAACAACAGCTACTCTTCTAAAACTGCTAAACGGACGCCCAGGGACTGGAGAGTGCATGTCGTCGTATGCAAGCCGACTCGTCACTGAGTTAATGACGAAAATGAAAAGTATGGAGCTCGAAGAGCTCATACTGCACAATTGGACAGCAGACTGAAAAAGCTTGTGTGCACTACAAACATCAAGTCGCGAAGCGAGTTGCAGCAACAATTGCAGGTGTACGAAATCGGGCAGCGTCAAGAGACTTTGATCGCAGAATCTACCATGGGTCCAGAAAGGAAGAAACAGAAGATGACAAACATCACTTATCATTATTGTGGAAAGGCGGGACACAAAATTGCAGACTGCCGCCAGAAAAAAAATCGAGAGTCGCACGCATCGGGAAGTGGATATGCTGGAGGCATGGGCATGAGAGCAAAAGTCGAACGTAATCTGCTACAATGCGGAAAAGCTGGACACATTTCTACTTGGTGCCCTTTGAATGGTCAAAGCACTGAAAGAGAGTGAATGTGTGTTCAGTGGTGGAACCAAAAGGTGTGCTCCAACACTCTGGTGAGTCTGTTGAGTTTGTTTTGATTCTGGAGCCGAGTGTTCACTCGTTAAGGAAACTGCAGCTGGAAAATTTTCTGGTTAAAGATTACATAATGTTGTTATGCTTAAGCGTATTGGAAACGATTCTGTTTGTAGCGCTACGCAAATTTTGACTAAATGTTATTTCACGTCGTTATGGATAAATATTTGAAACACGATGTAATGATAGGCAGGAAATTTTAAGTCAGGGTTATGGAGTGGACGATTGAGTCAGACAAATTCTGCATTTATAAAGTGAAATTGCTTAATGTTGTAACCGAACCCAAAACTTATGAAGATTGCGTAAACGAAAATGTAGAACTAGACAAAGCTGACAAGAACGTCTAATAAACGTTTTGAAACCATACATGGAACACTTTATCTCTGAAGTGCCAAGGAGTCGTGTCAATACAGGGCAGTTGGAAATTCGGTTAATAGATGCAAACAAAACGGTACAAAGGCGACCAGATAGGCTTAGCGTAGATGAAAACAAACCGTTCGATCAAAAATTAACGAATTGTTGGCGGCAAATATTATTCGACCGAGCTGCTCCCCATTTGCGAGTCCGATTTATTGGTTAGAAAGAAAAACGGAACTGATCGCCTATGCGTCGACTATAGGGAGCTTAGCGCTAACACCATGTCTGATAAGTCCCATTGCCTCTTATCTCAGACCAAATTGCAAGGTTACTTGGGGGAAGGTATTTTCTTGCTTGGACATGGCCAGTAGATTCTACCAAAGAGTCGATAGAGCGTACAGCATTTGTTACGCCAGAGGGGCAATTCGATAAAGGCTTTGGGACCATTTCGTATTCGTATGTGATAGTTTACATAGATGATGTATTGGTTGTAGCCGCAAGTAAAGATGAGGCAATTTCAAGACTGCAGAAAGTAATATAAACCCTGATTTAAGCCGGATTTTCATTCAATTTCGAAAAATGTAAATTTCTAAAATCAAAGATATAGTATCTGGGTTACGAAGTAGAGGCGGGTGAGCTTATACCCAATCCACGAAAATTGCAGGCATTAGTTGAATTGTCACCGCCGCAAACGGTTATTGGACTGGCATCCTACTTTAGACAATTTGTGCCAAAATTCTCGGAAACATTAAAGCCTACATTTTGTCTAACATCTAAAGATAATAATAGTTTTGACTGGAAAGAATGTCATGAAGTAGTGAGAAAGGAGATAATCTTTGCACTGACTCGTAGCCCGGTATTAATGATTTTCGATCCACAATATCCGGTGGAACTGCATACAGACGCTAGCTCAGTGGGTTATGGTGGACAAAAATCATGTTATCGAGTATTACAGTAAATGTACAACCCCAGCCGAGTATAGGTGTAATTCATATCTTTTGGAAACCTTGGCCGTATATAACGCGGTAAAATATATCAACATTATTTAAAGGATATCAAATTTACAGTGTATACTGATTGTAACTCCTTGAAGGCTAGTCAACAAAAGATTGAGTTAGACGACAAGGTGTATCGATGGTGGTTGTATTTGCAATCTTTGAATTTGACATTGTTTATAGAAAAGGAAAACGCATGGCACACGTAGACTTCTTCTCACAAAACCCAATAAAAGAAAACTCCAAGCTTGTAACTAAGACTTCTGAAAAACGAGTTAATTTAAGCAAGTTATGTGACACCTGCCTTATCGCAGAACAGCAGCGAGATCTTGAGATAACATCGTTAATCTCTAAATTACAAAATAATTAAATGAACGAGACTGTGGCCAGTACGTATGAATTGAGCGAAGGCGTGCTGTTTCGAAAAATTCAAAGGAATGGAAGAACACGTTGGTTACCTGTAGTTCCCAGGGCTTATAGGTGGGCTGTCATTAATCTGCCTCACACGAGGCAGCCATGCACCTCGGTTGGGGAAAGACCCTCGACAAAGTGTATAGTTGTTACTGGTTCGAAGGTATGACGAGATACGTACGAAAATTCGTTAACAATTGTATCACGTGCAAGTTATCAAAACCACAGTCCGGAAGGGTTCAACAAGAAATGCATCCGATTCCTAAAGTCGAAATACCCTGGCATACAGTACATGTAGACATCACCGGTAAACAAAGTGGCAAGAACTACCAAAAAGAGTACGTCATAGTCGTTATAGATGCGTTTACAAAGTATGTTTTTTTGCATCATACACTGAAAATAGATTCCGAAAATTGTATAGTCTCAATGAAGGCGGTTATACCCTTGTTTGGTGGTCCAACCCGTATTATAGCAGATCAGGGACGATGCTTTTCGGGATCTGGGTTTAAGGAATTTTGTTCTGCATAAAATATCAAGTTGCATTTGATGGCCACGGGAGCTAGTCGGGCAAATGAACAGGTCGAGCGTGTAATGAGTACACTTAAGAGTCTACTAACAGTTGTAGAGACGAGCCAACGCTCATGGCAAGAGGCTTTGAAGGAGGTTCAGTTGGCGATAAATTGCACCGTTTATCGTGTTACCAAGTTTAGTCCATTACAACTCCTCATTGGAAAAGATGTAAGGCCGTTAGGAATGCTATCGAACATTGTTGATGAAAAATATGATAATTTAGAAGAGATAAGAGCACAAGCAAAAATAATATTGTAATTAATGCACTTTACGACATTAAAATAGCGATAAAGGCAAATCAAAAGTTGTAAGGCATAAATTTGGTGATTATTTTCTGCTCAAGTGCAAAGAGAGAAACCAAACCAAACTAGATCCAAAATTTAAGGGTACATTTGTTATCATAGAAATATTAGAAGGAGACAGGTATTGTTTGAAATCATTAAAAAGCAAACGAACGTACAAGTACCCACATGAGTGTTTAGGCGCGTTACCGGTCGAGACAGTTTCTGCGGAGATGGATGAGGATTTGATGAATGGTGGAACATGCGCAAGAGACAGTGCCAGTGAGGGTACTAGCAATGAAACAGACGCAAACGGTACCACTGAGGGTACAGACGGTGGCGCTGAAACATGCGCAAGAGACAGTGCCAGTGAGGGTGCTAGCGTTGAAACAGACGCATAAACGTGTATCATCATGATCAAAAGGCCTCTTCGAGAAACATAGGTAGACAGGGTGCGCTATACGACATTCAGTGGTATGATTTTGTCACCAACTTTGTATGTAAAGATTACTTTGAATTAAATTTAAAAAAAAAAGCTACTTGGGTGGAACATATCAACATGAATTGCTAAATTTATATACGAGGACTTGTTATTGTCCGAATTGGCCGTGTCGGAGAATGGTTAGTTTTGCGTTAGGAATTTAAGTACAGTAATAAGAATATTGTATGTGTCGAATTTGTAAGCAAGAAGAATAAAGAAAAGACAACAACCGTTATTGTTGTCTTGGTTCCCTTGTATCACCGAGAGTTGGTGAGAGAGTTAACTTTTTATTCTCTCACTGAGTGTGACCCGTGCCTTGCGTTGTCGGTATGTTGCTTCTTTTTCTGGTACAGGCTGTACATGAACAGAAGAAGAATATGCGAGAGAGAGAGAGAGAGAGAGTTCTTAAGTTGCGGCGTTGCCAGGCAAAAAAAAGGAAGAACGAGTACACACAGTATGTGTTGATCGAAGCACGCAGTTAGTATAGAATATTCAAAGCGAACAGACGCATCACAATTAAGAATTGATATACGAAAAGAAAAGAAGTTGAAGCATGGCACCAACAAAGGGCGCGGGGCCTGCTGCTCGCAGTGAGAAAAACACTGATACCACTGGCACTCCGACATATTCATATATATTAAACGTAACTTGTCACACTTTGTTGCAATTATAAATAAACCTAAAATACGACTTACATAAGCACGTCGTATAGTATATGTATGTACAAACTGAAGTACATACAGTGACTCACAGCTTAAATGATGCAGTGTAAAATAACAAGTTTAAGGTGCTATATATTTTAAACTAAAGGAAAAACAAAAAGTTGTTAAGCGCCAATTTGTTTTATGTTATATCACATTTAAAAAAGGAACTTTATTTGTTTCTGAAATATTTCTAAGTTTTATATATAAACTAAAAATATACCTTCAATATAGGTCACAGATTAAAAGATGCAGACACAAACTAGTTATACTTTTGCCGGATAAAAAGTTAAATAAGGATTTTAGTACTTAGTTTGTAATCCCTTAACCTTTAGAATAGCCCTTAACCTATTATTCATCGAAGAGACCAGCTTCCGAGTGGTTTCCGGGCTTATTTTGCTCCATTCCTCCAGCAGAGCATTTTTAAGGTCCTGTTTGCTGGAAATCCGAGGATTCCGGATCTTGTTCTCCAGCATAGCCCACAAGTTTTCAATGACATTTAAATCTGGAGACTGGGCCGGAGGAATCATAACGTGGGGGCAGTTCCCGGTGAGCCAGAGCTGCACTTTTCCGGACGTATGTTTGGGGTCGTTGTCGTGGTAGAACCGGAAATCACGTCCGATTCCTAACATTTCGGCGCTTTGGAGCAAATTTTCTTTAAGAATATGAAGTGCATAAGCTTATCCATCGTCAACTCAAAAAACGCCAAGTTTCCGACGCCGGCTGCCGACATACAGGCCCATACCATCACACTGCAGCCCTGGCTCACCTGGAACTGCCCCCACGTTAAGATTCCTCCGGCCCAGTCTCCAGATTTAAATGTCATTGAAAACTTGTGGGCTATGCTGGAGAACAAGATCCGGAATCCTCGGATTTCCAGCAAACAGGACCTTAAAAATGCTCTGCTGGAGGAATGGAGCAAAATAAGCCCGGAAACCACTCGGAAGCTGGTCTCTTCGATGAATAATAGGTTAAGGGCTATTCTAAAGGTTAAGGGATTACAAAGTAAGTACTAAAATCCTTATTTAACTTTTTATCCGGCAAAAGTATAACTAGTTTGTGTCTGCATCTTTTAATCTGTGACCTATATTGAAGGTATATTTTTAGTTTATATATAAAACTTAGAAATATTTCAGAAACAAATAAAGTTCCTTTTTTAAATGTGATATAACATAAAACAAATTGGCTATTAACAATTTTTTGTTTTTCCTTTAGTTTAAAATATATAGCACCTTAAACTTTTTATTTGACACTGCATCATTTAAGCTGTGAGTCACAGTACATATATATGGTCTGCGCGTGCAAGTAATAAGAAGCCTCATGAGAAGGCCAAGCTAGCGCTGACCATTGACCGACGGGAAAGGCTAGCTTGCACTTTAGCCAAACGTATGAGTACAATCGCTCTCCCTCCCTTTGTGGCTGTTAACTGATAACCGCATAAATTTATAATCGGAAATCGTTGGAAAACGTTGCAGTCGGTCGCAACCGACTGTGGTATAGATAGGTTTGACCGGCTGTCACTCCCAGGGGAGCGCCACACATATATCGCTAAAGGGTTCTTAGTGAGGCTGGTGTTTGGAGGATTTAAGGGCTATCCCGATGGACTATCTCTGCATGCTGGCTTCATCGAGTGAAGCTAGGAAGGGAACATGTAGGTAGCGTGGTCTTTGTGCTGCCAGTGCGGAGCAGCTGCAAAGGAGATGCTCAAGCGTTTCCTTGACACCAATAACCTTGCATTTCCGGCATTCATCGTTGTCAGTTATGCCTAGCTTTTTCGCGTGTACTGCGATTAGGCAGTGGCCTAAGAGTAGACCTACCAGCCTTCGGCAGTCATGCCTTTTTAGCTTTAGCTCATATTTCGTTAGTTTTTCGTTGTAGGTTTTGCTTATTATTTTTGAGATTTTGCAGTCGGAGGAGTTTGTCCACCTTCGCACTGCTGCGTCCCATGCCTGTGTCTCCATTTAGAAGTGTAGCGTTCGCAGGGAGATCGGGACCTCCTCAGTGTCACTGTTAAGTCCAGTTGCACCTTGCTTAGCCAGAATGTCTGCTGTTTTCTTGCGCATCCAGCGTTTCCCTGCTCACCAGGACATTCCGAGAGCTTATGTGGTTGGCCTGTAGGGCTTTGATTGCCGCCTGGCTATCTGCGAATATGTTCACCGTGTCCTGCGTTGTATTCGTTTTTTAGACTGCTTCTGCTGCTTTCCTGATTGCAAATATCTCCGCTTGGAATGTGCTGCAGTGGTCCGGGAGTTTGTAAGACAGGCTCATAAGTGGTTCGGCGCAGTATACTGCTGCACCGACTCCCTCCATCATTTTTGAGCCGTCTGTATATATATTGATGGGCATCTGCTCAGCTCCTGAGCGCCAATCATCTTTTCCTAAGAGCATGGGTGTAAAGTTAAAATTGTTTCTTGGGGTCATATAGTCTGTTTCGACTTGGATCTCTCTTCAAATTATAGTATGCCCGTAGTTATGTATCTTCATTTTGCCTTTCATGCAAAGAGGTTGAGCAGTCTTTTTTGCTGTTAGGCATGCCTGTGTGTTCCTGGTGTTAAAATTTGGTATGGTCTGTAGTGCTTTGGTTGGTGTTGTTTTCAGCGCCCCTGTGATGAACGTAAGTGCATGTCGCTGAGTTTTTTCCAATCGCCTTAGGTATGTGGATTTCTCTGTGGCTTCCCACCAAAACAATATTCCGTAGAGCAGTATGAGGCGCACAATAGAGATTAGATTAGATCAGTCGTGGTGCGAGTCCCCAAGTGCTACCCAACATCTTTTGCGATGTGTATATTGCATTGGTGGCTTCCCTCACCCTTCCCTCCACATTGAGCTTCCAGCTCAGCTTGCTATCCATTACTATACCTAGGTATTTAACACTCTCTTTTGGTATCAGTGCCTTGTCGTTTATTTTCGGTCCGTCTTGTCCGTGTTGATACTTAAACCGGCTTCCATGGTCCATTCTAGTATCTCTTTGAGTGTGTAGTCCATGACAGAGCTGATTGTCGATGCACACTTTTACGTGATAATTATGCTTAAGTCGTCCGCATAGGCAGTTGTCTTCGGGGCTTTCCGTTAATATTTTCTTAGAAGTTCGTTTACCACCAAGTTCCACAGTAGGGGTGAGAGCACTGCTCCTTGGGGAGTGCCACACTTGGCTTCCCTGACTGCAGTAGTGGTTTCCCATCCCGCTAGTATTCTCCTGCTGCTCAGTAGGTTCTGAATCCAAGAGAATACTGCTTCTGCTGGGGTCACAGCTCTTAGGCTGTGCATTATTACTTCAGTCGACACATTGTTGAATGCGCCTGAGATGTCGAGAAATGCGCCTAGGGCGTACTTTTTGTGGTGTAGTGCTTTCTCTATGGTAGCTACGAGGGAGTGTAGCGCTGTTCCCACCGACTTGCCCTTTGTGTATGCGTGTTGGTTCTCCTCTAGAGTCATCTCTGTATTCCCTCTGATGATCTATCATCTACTCTACAGTTTTTAAGAGAAACGAAGTCAGGCTAATGGGTCTGTAGTCTTTCGGCAGCGCGTGGCTACATTTTCCAGCTTTTGGCAGGAAAATTACCCGTGCTGTCCTCCAGGCCACCAGCACATAGCCATACCTAAGGCATATATATCCTCTAAATATTTCCCTCAGCCATGGAGTGATCACATGTTTGACCTTCTGCATCATGGCCGGGAATATCCCGTTTGGACCTGGTGATTTGTAGCTCTCGAAGGAGTCTATCGCCCACATTATCCGTCGCGTTGTTGTGACATCCTCAGGAATTTCCACTCTTGTGGCTCGAGATATCGTTTGTGTGTTTGCATTGACTTCGGTACAGTTAGGGAAATACGCCTCCAGGAGCACATTTGCCGCATCTTCACTGCCTTCTGTTCATCTGCCGTCTTCGGTTTTTAATTGGTTTTGTACAATCTGTTGGCGAGCTAGCAGCTTCCTTAACATTGCGGTGTCGGCTGTCTTCTCAATGCCGGAACCGAAGTTTTGCCATGGTCTTTTGGCTGCTCGTACTTTTTTTTCAAAGTCACGGAACCGTATTTTGTAATCGATCCATACTAGCTCTTCATTCGCTTGTTTTGCGTGTTTGAAGAGTTCTATTACGTCTTTCCTTATTCCCTTGAGTTCTGGAGTCCACCACGGGGGCTTGTGTCTCTTCTTCTCTTGGGATGGTCTGCATGTTTAGTTGTAGGCTGCCAATAGATTTTTATTGAGTGTCTCTAGGGACTTCTCAAATTTTTTTGTGGAGACTATATTGGGTGGTCGTGGAAGATTTCCTTCGACCTCTTTAACGAACTGCTCCCAGTCCTTGTTTCACGGGTTTCTAAACTCCTTCTTCTTCATTATTCGTTCAAAGTTCACACGGAATCGAATGTACCTATGGTCCGAGAAGAAAATGCCTACTTAGGACTCTCCAATCTTGAACCACGGTATTCGTAGCCGACGCAAGAGTTATATCTAAGACGTCGGACCAACATATGTTGGTTCTTCTCCCTCGTTTTCTATCTTAAGATTAGTCTGAAGTATGAAATCAAGCAGTGACTCACCTCTGTCGTTTGTCCCCGCTTCCCTATACTGTGTGATGAGCGTTGGCATCTGCTCCGATGGTGAGGGCCTGCTTCTTGGAGTCGGCCACTTTCACCAGTCGAGTGAGCTCTTGAGGGGGCGCGTAAGTGTCGTGCGTCATGTAGCAGGATGCCATAAGGATTGGCTCGTCTCTGCCACCTTCTAGTGCGACCACCGTGAGGTCGTCAGTGCTGTAATTAGACAATACGTAAGCATAGATACCTTTCCTTACTAGGATTGCTGTCCTTGCTCTACTCACTGTTATTGGGTAGAATGTGTTGTTGTTTGGGCTTCTCAATCCTGAAACTTTATTTGCCGAGGTTATCTAAGGCTCCTGGATTAAGGCGACGTCGGCGAGCCCTGTCTCCAGGGTTATCAGCAGCTCCACCGAAGCCAACTTGCTCTTATGGAGGTTGATTTTGATGACCTTCAGCTCCATTGTTGCATGTGGCATCTTCCTCGGATGAAAATTCCGCCAAGGTAATGTCCGCAACCTCGTCGTCTTCTATTTCTAGGCCCTTGGTTGCGAGGGTGACCTCCGCCAGGTTGCTCTCCACCTCACCCACCTCTAGCGTGTTTATTGTTTTTGTCATCCGGGTGGTGAATTTTAAGACGCAGGTATACGCTACCCACGCCCCACGCCATCTTTCCGAATCTGTGGTACAGTAAGTCGTCGGCCTCCTTGTTGATTTGAATCACCATTTGCTAACCCTTGCTATCGGACTTCACAACATGAATCACCTTAAAATCAACAGTCGGCACATCTGGGTTTTGCCACCTCAGTAGCTGCAGTGCGTGGTCCGCCGGTACGACCTGCGGGAAAAGTACTTTTTTCTTCGGTAGGGACGGAATGCAAGTTCTATCCACTACCTCCAGCTTGGCACCCTCCCATGGTGCATCCAGAGTCGCCACGACACTGGTGACCCACTTCAGAATGTGGTCATCCTTGCAGCTCAATATATTGACGCCCGAGAGCCAGCCCGCTCCATCAAAGAGATGGGGAGCGAGCCCGGTTCGGCCATCCGACTCAGGAGCGCATCGAACAGCAGCTCCTCCACCTTTCTACACTGCTCTGGCTTCATTTTGCCGTTTGGGTCGCTCCGGTCAATGAGCGCGACGACTAAGTGTCGCCTCGCCACATCGCTAGCCGTCGATTTTGCATGCGACGCTGGCTTTTTGCAGGGCTTCTTGCTAGCTGGCACCTCTGCTTTTGCGGTTTCAGCGGATTGCTAGCGTTTGACAGCCAAGCTATCCTCCACCTTGGTTGCAAAACTGACGTTCACAGACGCCATGTTCTTCCTTTGTGCAAAATGGGCCCTGCCCTCTGTAATCCTTTCGTAGGCCCACTTCTGCTGGCGGATCTCATCTGAAGTGAGAGCTCGCTTGCAGTCAGAGAGCCGAGCCCAGATTTTAAAGGCGGCCTTATATTTTGCTTTGGCTTTCATACCTTCCTTTGACCTTTTGAAGAGATTTCCTCGGCTTCTGAAGTGAGACCCCTTTTCTGTGGGTGGATTGCAGGCGACACGCAGAGAGGATGTCTCCTCCCCGTGCTTACCGGTGTAGAACCTTTTTAACCGACGTTTGGGTTGACAAAAGTGTGGAAAGGGGGGCTGGAGGTGGTATGGGTGGGCGTGGCATCCAAATTTTTTATGCGGATTTTTGTGGAATGTCAATTGCTATCTTAAAACCAAATTTGGTGACTCTGGCTGGAAAGTTGTAAACGGATTAGAGAGGGGGGCTGGGAGCGGTATGGCAGGGCGTGGAATCCAAATTTTGCTGCAGATCTATGTGGAATGTCAAGTGCTACCTGCATACCAAATTTGGTGACTCTAGTTCGAAGTTTGTTAAAAGTGTGGAAAGGGTGGCTGGGGCGGTATGGGTGGGCGTGGCATCAACATTTTTTATGCATATCCTTGTGGAATGTCAATTACTATCTTCATACCAAATTTGGGTATTCTTGCTAAAAGTTTGTGAAGGGTGTGGGAAGGGGAGCTGGAGGTGAAATGGGTGGGCGTGGCATCCAAATTTGATGCAGTTCTTTGAGGGTCGTTACAAGTTATCTTCCTAGCAAATTTGGTGGCTCTAGCTCCACTACTGTGGAAGCTACACGCATTCTCGTTTTTGACGAAGCGTTGGGGCGAATGAGACGGCTAGGGCAGTATTGGTGGGCGTCATCAACACCTATCTTGGCACCAAATTTGGGTGCTATAGCAGGGGAGGGGCCGGGGTGGAACGGGTAGGCATGGCTCCAAAATGCTTGATGCAGTTTTTTGAAGGTTGTTAGTAGCTATCTGCCCACTAAATTTGATAGTTCTTGCTGTAAGGATGTGCGAAATATGTGGACTTATCGATTTTGAGTTTTCGAAATTATCAATTTGCCAGCCCCCCAGTTATCGTAGAGCCTAAATCTTGACACATTTATGTACTATCCCACAGATAAAGAGAATTGGAAAGTTTCAAGTCGCTAGCTTAAAGGGTGTGAAAAGAAGTTGGGTTCATACAAACGGACAGACACCATGACGGACATTGCACAAAGCCAATGTACTCTTTACCTTTGGTAACGAGTACAAAAATTAGGTCGCTTGCACGTTTGGTTGCAGAGTAATGGTCGATCTTAAACAGAATCAAAGATTAGCAAGAATACATGCCATATCAACATATGAAGAATATATACGCTCTTATCATGAAGTTACAGGCGATCAGC
Source organism: Scaptomyza flava (assembly GCA_030179655.1). Classification (NCBI taxonomy): domain Eukaryota; kingdom Metazoa; phylum Arthropoda; class Insecta; order Diptera; family Drosophilidae; genus Scaptomyza; species Scaptomyza flava. The sequence goes on along the minus strand of JARNME010000467.1, from coordinate 414,234 downwards.
CCAAAAAAACAGGGTCTGCGCGCTAGAAAATCGCTGGCATGCGAGCGCATGCACACAACATGGCTGGCTGACTTTGCCACGCAATTTTAGGTCCTAGCGCATTCAGAAAGCATAATGACTTACAAATGCACTCTCTGAGAGAGTGGTAGCCACGATTTCAGGTTCCAACTATAGGTTGGAGTTTCGGTCTTTGACGACTTTATTTGTTTTCAGTCTTTTTTCTAAGATCAAGAAAATATCTTTTGGTTGTTTAAGGGGATCCAACTGCACTGAGTTACTTGCGTTGGCTTGTAATGTTTACTATATGTTAAGGCCTATACGCAGAAGCTGGTACAGCGCCCGTCCAGAAAAAACTTCATATAAAACAAGTGGAAACGTTGCAGTCGGACGCAACGGACTGCGGTATACTCGATACCAGTATTAAAAATTTTGATGCCCATCCATGTGGGATGTCAATTGCTATCTTCATACCAAATTTGGTGACTCTAGCTCAAAGTTTGTATAAAGTGGGGAAAGGGGGGCTGGGGGCGGTATGGGTGGAATTGCATCCAAATTTTTGATGCAGATCTTTGTGGAATGTCAAATGCTACCTTCATACCAAATTTGGTGACTCTAGCTCAAAGTTTGTATAAAGTGGGGAAATGGGGGCTGGGGGCGGTATGGTTGGGCGTGGCATCCAAATTTTTGCTGCAGATCCTTGTGGAATGTCAAATGCTTCCTTCATACCAAATTTGGTGACTCTAGCTCAAAGTTTGTATAAAGTGGGGAAGGGGGGCTATGGGGCTGGGGGCGGTATGGTTGGGCGTGGCATCCAAATTTTTGATGCAGATCCTTGTGGAATGTCAAATGCTACCTTCATACCAAATTTGGTGACTCTAGCTCAAAGTTTGTATAAGGTTGGAAATGGGGGGCTATGGGGCTGGGGGCGGTATGGTTGGGCGTGGCATCCAAATTTTTGCTGCAGATCCTTGTGGAATGTCAAATGCTACCTTCATACCAAATTTGGTGACTCTAGCTCGAATCATGTAAGAGGTGGTGAAAGGGGGGCTATGGGGCTTGGGGCGGTATGGGTGGGCGTGGTATTCAAATTTTTGCTGCCGATCCATGTGGGATGTCAATTGCTCTCTTCATACCAAATTTGGTGACTCTAGCTCGAAGTTTATATAAGGTGGGGAAAGGGGGGCATTGGGGCTGGGGGCGGTATGGTTGGGCGTGGCATCCAAATTTTTGCTGCAGATCCTTGTGGAATGTCAAATGCTACCTTCATACCAAATTTGGTGACTCTAGCTCAAAGTTTGTATAAGGTGGGGAAAGGGGGGCGGAATGGATGGGCTAGGCTCCAAAACTTTGATGCAGATTGTTGGGGGTCGTTGCCAGCTATCTTCCTACCAAATTTAGTGGACTAGCTCCACTACTCTGGAATATACACGCATTCCCGTTTTTGACGAAGCGTTGGGGCACATGCGGGTGGCTAGGGCGGTATTGGTGGGCGTGGCATCCAAACTTTTGATGCAGTTTTTGGGGGGTCATCATCATCTATCTTGGCACCAAATTTGGTGACTCTAGCTAAAAACTGTGGGAGATATAGGCTTTTCTGATTTCTAAATGCGGGGGGTCTGGGGGCGGAATGGGGGGGCATGGCTCCAAAATTTTTGATGCAGTTTTTTTGGGGTTGCTAGTAGCTATCTTCTTACCAGATTTGGTAGTTCTAGCTGTAAGGATGTGTGAAATATGCGGATTTATCGTTTTTGAGTTATCGAATTTATCGATTTGCCAGCCCCCCAGTTATCGTAGAACCCCAATCTTGACACTTTAATTTACTATCCCATAGATAAACAGAATTGGAAAGATTTAAGTCCCTAGCTTGAAGGGTGTGGAAAAAACTTGCACACATACGGACGGACAGACGGACAGACACCATGACGGACATTGCACAAAACCAATATACTCTTTACCTTCGGTATCGAGTATAAAAATGGGCACGTACAGCGCAAGTACCGTACTTACATTTTAGGTATGTAGTTCTGTTCGCTACTGGCCGTACGGTATTGTTGAATAATGAAAATGTTAAAATATTTAGGGTATTCAGTAGCTATGCTATGAGCGCAAAGTACTGAAGTGTTATATGAAAGCTGTACAACAAACACATAGAAGCATTTTTAACACAGCAAACATGCCTCTGGGTATGTTTGCTACTATTGTACTATGTGTGTTATTGAGTGGTTGCCAGACTATTTATAAAAGCAGCTGCTTTCGATATTATTGAATTAGTGAAATTAGGTCACACTAGGCGAGTTTTGGTTGTAAAAGTAAGTAAATTTTATTAATTATTAATTTAAAAGACTAAGCTGATGTTTTTAAAAGTGGCAGAAGCGACAAAAGCAAAAAGAGTGCGGGAGAATTAAATAAAACGCTTTATTTTATTTTATTATATTCAGTTTAACAATTAATCAATTCAATTTCAATATCGATTGTATTGTCATCGAACTGGCAAACAGCTGACTTAGCACTTATACGACAAAAGAAACGTAAAAAGTGCACTCACTAGCTACACTGTATTATATATAACACTTTACGCACATAGCATAGCTACTGAATACCCTAATTATGTTAAATTGTTACGGCGGTAAAATGCTTTCATCAGCTATTTACGTTCGCTATAAAAGCACGACATGTCGGGCAAGAGCCGGCATATACATTTTTCGGAAAATATTAACAAAGTTGACCTAATTCAGGCTCCAATAGAGCCATACTTATTGTTTTGGCAGTCAATGCTGCGAAAGTAGTATTGAATAAAAATATATTCATTAAATAATAAAATACAATTTAAATAACATATAAACTGGATTGTACTGCCACTGATCTAGAAGGAATAGATCAGTAAGGTGAATTTTCTTTAAGTCTTTTAGTGGTTTCAGTTATGTTTAGCATAATCTTTGGTAATCAAAGCTCTGCCCATCAAATATGGGTTCACTAAAATGCTTTTTAGTTTTGCAGCCTGCTTATTTTTCACAACCACCAGCAGAAGGCCTTAGTTGTACTCAAACACAAGAGTAGCGTGCGTTGGTCGTGAATCATTATTTTTAATTCAAGTGCACAAAACACAGCTGCATTTCCGATTTATTAGCCTACTGCCACAATATGTGCTTTTTTCAACACTTGTTGTTACGATCGTAAAACTCAGGTTTTAAGGTACGTGAGCTATACGGGGCTCATGCGTACATGCCATTAACATGAACAATTTTTACATAGATGAAAAAAATCATTGACTAACTTACAGTTAGACGGAAAATAATAGTTGATGTTGTTGGTAGTGGCGCATAGTTAATTTTGGCTATGCCAAGACTATGATACCCTTCACACAGCCAAATCAATACTCCCCCTTCTCATGTTTCTGTGCAGTTGTTGGTAATTTTTCACTTATATTTTTACTCTTGAGCGTCATTTACTTGTTCGTTTTCGACAAAAATAACATATTGACATGTAGGTACTTGAAAGTGCACGACAGAGACAACAATTGATAGTACGGTATGGTAAATTTGTATGGTGGCTATGTCGTAGAATGCTGCGATCGAAATGAAATTTCATAGTGAACAAACCCGTAATGATCTAAGCAATCTGTGAAAGTTTCATCAAGATCGGTTCAGCAGTTTGGCCGGCAATCGTGTTGATATTGTAAATTTATATGGTGGCTATATCGTAGAATGCTCCGATCGGGATGAAATTTCATAGTGAACAAGCCTGACATGATCTAAGCAATCTGTGAAAGTTTCATCAAGATCGGTTCAGCAGTTTGGCCGGAAATCGTGTTGATATGGTAAATTTATATGGTGGCTATATCGTAGAATGCTCCGATCGGGATTAAATTTCATAGTGAACAAACCCGTAATGATCTAAGCAATCTGTGAAAGTTTCATCAAGATCGGTTCAGCAGTTTGGCCGGAAATCGTGTTGATATTGTAAATTTATATGGTGGCTATATCTTAGAATGCTCCGATCGGGATGAAATTTCATAGTGAACAAGCCCGACATGATCTAAGCAATCTGTGAAAGTTTCATCAAGCTCGGTTCAGCAGTTTGGCCGGAAATCGTGTTGAAACAGACAGACGGACAGATGGACAGACGGACGGAAGGACGGACAGACGGAAATCAATTCCTGAGCTCGTCCTGATCATTTTGATACATTGTTTATTATGTCTCCCATCATTCTTTTAAGGCTTTACAGATTCATGACAAAGTCAATATACTCTGAGAATGGTATAAAAATTTCTAAAAAAAATTTTAATGTAAGCTTAAAACATAGAAAAATTCTTGAATTATTGCGAAAAAGCGTCTGGCGTTCAATACACGAAAAATATGTCACAAAGCGCCCACGCTTTTTTGACAATAATTCGAAAATGTTTAAATTTTTTTGAGCTAACGTTAAACATTTTTTTTTTTAAATTTTTAGTTCAATGTTTTTAAAAAGCGTATTTTTTGGTTTTTTCAAACTATAAATATTTATTTTAAATTTTTAGTTCAATAATTTTATAAGCGTAATTTTAGTTTTTTTCTTAACATATTTATTAAAACTATAATTATTAATATATATTAACAATAAAATAATGAAAAAAAAAGTTATTAAATAAATTAAAAATTCAATTATAAACTAAAATAACAATTTTTCTACATGAGGATTCAAAACCGAACCTCCCGGCTATGAGTCGGGTATCCTATCAACTAGGCCATTGTGAGTTACTCAACATCAAGGGAAGTTAATAAAAAAAAGCTATTAAAAATAAGAATCTAAGTAAACAAAACTAAGTTTGGCTAAAAGATTAAATCATTATTTTGCTCAATCTGGGATTCGAACCCGGAACCCGGTGAGAGTCTGGCACCCTTACCACTAGACTATATGAGAGTCTAACCGAAGAGCCTTTGAAACCCAATTTATACTTTTTTTTTGAGTTACTCACTCCGCGTCAAGTGAAGCTAATAAAAAGCTATTAAAAAAGTCAATGTGTAGTTGAACCATCGCCCGTGGATGTGTTAACACCTGTTTGTTGGTGTGTTTGCACTCTTATTAAAGAAGTCCGCTGTGTTAGTCTGTAAGTGTGTGTGTATATTTACAAACGAAGCAATACAGAATTGCACTAGACGAATGATAAATGTTGGATACTCTTATAATGTTGGAAGATGATATGTTATTAAACTGTTTTTATTTATTTCTCAATTGCGTGCTAACACCAATTTTTGCTAATCAAAATATGCATATATTCTATAATGCAGAGAATATATATGTATATATTCTATAACTACATATCCACAATAGCACATCACATTCATTTACAAGCAGAGACAATTGTTGTACAACAACCACATACTATTTCAATTTTGAACTGCCTATCTGTGTGAATTACGCCAGCGAATTACGGCAGCGAGGTATGCATGTGAGCTACGGCAGAGAAGTTTGATAGTGTCTGACTTTTAATAGTTACGCTGTCGCGCGTCTAGATGTTAACGCATCAAAAATGGTCAGGTACAAACATAGACGAATAATTTTAATTGGTCAATGCGTACAACGGCCGCGTCGTAATAGCATTACCCTGTATGCAGGTCTGTTTGTTAGGTAGGTAGGAATGAATGTATAGCACTTAATTACGGCCGTAAAAAGTGCAAAAACATGTCGGGACGCTAGAGTCACAAATTTACAAAAAATTTGTAAGAAGATAGTGACAAAATTGCACTTATTCAGGCAATGGAGACGGCCAGTCTTGTGGGAGTTAGCCGACAAGTTGCATTTCAATAATATTTTCATGAGCAGCGCTTGGGAGGAAATTGGCGCCGTATAAGGAATAGATTGTAAGTAACTAGAACAAAATAACCAACCTAATTATATATAATACAAGTCATGAAGCATTGCTTGCAGCTGTAACCCCTCTACACCCTTTGCCATCAAACGAATGCTTCAGACGCAAAAACTTCATCGTGTAAAACGGGTCTATGACATAGCGCACTCATATTGTTTAGAAGAGTTATAAAAAGGCAGGCTCCATCACCAATTATAGCTATTTCGGCTAACTCTCTTATGTATGCGCGCGCTTTGCTTAGGGTTATTAAACTTTATGATTGACATGCAGAGCGCGCACATAAAATAGAGAGTGAACGTAAATAAGCAACAACAAAGGAGCATGATCGGAGCGAGATTTCAAATTATCTGATTATCATAAGAGCAACACACGCGCTTATGTGAACGCCCTTTGCTTATTCGAAATTGTATATCAATAATATATCAATAAATGTTAGTGTGTTACGTTTTGTCTAAGTTATATAAGCAGCAAGTAGGCGAATCCACATAACATATTCTGGTGTGGGAAATTTTTCTGGAAGTACCAAGTTTTGTTATATTGTTGTTGTTTTTTAAATCAATGACACCAACAAAAAGTAGCAGTGCGGGCCCAACAACAACACTGACAACAACAACAAACGCTACTTGGGTCGTAAATCAATTATCAAAGGCACACAAATTTGAAAAAAAAAAGAATGTGCACTGTGCGAAGTGATACATGTACATAAAATTAGAAAAATTATTTTCAAGCGCATTGTTCACTTAATTGTGTATGCACTTATTCACTAAGAAGGGGAAACCCGTTTCTTTTTTGCAAGTGTAAGAACCTTTTCTTATGAATTTGATTGTGCGACGCGAAGGCGTCTCTGCGCATTTGTTTTATTTTTGTATTCTCGCTCGCGATCAAACCCTCAGCTTGTGCGACAATCAGGCGACAGTAGTGGAATGGGTACTTGTTGTAATTGAAATTTGTTTTTTAAAATGGATAAAAAGTGCTCCAAATCGTATGGGAGGTACTTGAAGGAGTTGTCCAAATAAAAATTCCTTTCTTAGTGCTCACTTACTACCTGCATGGAAAAATGTGTGAAAATTTCAGCCTTCTAGCTCTTTTCGTTTAGGCCGTGGCTCTTCCATTATCATCAGGACAAACTCATTATACACATATATATAGAATTAATTTCATATCATTAACAATTTAAGTATTTTTTTTTTAGAACCATAGGCTCGTGTTGTAGTGCAGATGAAGATGCTAACGCTAGCTTAATGGAGCCGTTGCTGTCAGATGTTGATTTGGATGCGTCCAGTAGCTCGGGGAGCCAAAAACCACATAAATATTATGTAATAGATCAAAACAACTTCTTCAGAATACTAAAAACATATATTTTTACAGAAGCCAAAGAGCGCAAAGATGGGTCGTAATAAAATTCAATAAATTAAAAAATTAAAATAAAATACTAATGGGGAAAAAAAAAAGGTTTTTTTTAATAAAATTTAATGAAGAAAAATGTTAATAAAGGAAATAAGGCTTTTTTTAAATACAAGTTTCACTTAAAATTTAATGAAAATCGAATAAAATAAAGAACCCAGCAGTGGGCGTGGAAAGAAGAACTGGAACGTAATGCGCATGAACTCTGCCTGGGAAAGGTAGAAGAGCTTCGGAAAAGGGTTTGTACTTTCATAAAAAGGGGTCCATCACACGGAAGTTTGGACACGGTTGGCCGAATAGAAGGCGCAATTCGCCAAAGCGCCAGAACCGCCAGCTCCGCTCAATGTTTTCACCTTAGATTCACGTCAGCGTCAGAAATCCCAGTCTGACCTGCTGACGTTGTCAAGGTCGCTTGTTGGGCTGTTTCCACTACTCAGCGAAGCGAGATAGTTGCCGCATAGAGGGCAGAATGCTAAAAGGGAACACTCACCGGTAATGCACGTGTTGCCACCTATATGCTCATCTGTGAATAGTACCCAGCTGGGGCAGGGGGGTCGCGGACCTTACACGGGCGTCGTCTTCGGGGGGTCAGCAACGGGAGGCACTTTATGGTCTTCCCGGAGCAAGTTAAGAAATGGAGGATAAAATTCAATTGGTACCCTGATCCGCTCGTATTCATAGAAGCACTGGAGAAGCGTGCGAGAACGAGATAGAGTTAGATCGCATCCCCAGGGCAATGAGCGAAGCATTCACCGGCATGGCGGCGAGTTGGTTTTCGACGAGCGCCCTGAAGGACGCAACGTGGGGAGCGTTTAGGAAAAACTTTTTGAATTTCTTCCTGTCTCCCCAGTATTTCGACAGACTAGAAGACGATATAAGGGCCCGTCGGCAACGTGTAGGGCAGCCTGATTAATGCGGCTTGCCAATTATAGTCCTGACCAAGAGCTGAATAGGGTGTACGAGAACCTCGCACGGGAGTACCACTTGTATGTTCCTAGGAAAGATTTCACGAGTCTAGCACAAATGACGCAGATAGCCGCGGAGTTTGAAAACATACCGAGTCAGGGTCACGGGGAAGGCGATGGGTTTAAGACACCTGGGCGCATTAGGAGGTGTAAATGATCCAGCAAGGCAAGCGAATCCTTTTCGAACCCCGCCAGCCCAAGTCCAGTCGCTGAGCGTGAACAGATCTCGAGCGGCATTGTGGGGCATGAGCAGCTTAGATCACACGGCACACCTCGGGTATGTTAAGATTTTTCGCAGGGTGGACATTTTGCCGGAGACTATCCGAATCCGCTGGTTGTGTCATGTCAGGCAATGTGACACTCAGGGTATAAACAGCGTAGCAAGCCGTACAAAAAGAGCGGGGAAAGAAGAGCAGCGTCATCCGGAGTGGTAGCGGATTGGCGTTGGCGTGAGTCAGTTCAGAAGTTAGTGTACCCGCTGAAAATGGAAAAGGGTCGCATTCACATTGATGGTCGGAGACCAAACAGCGGGGGTGACGGTCGAGACTGGGGCCAGTAGGAGCTTCATTAGCAAGGAATTTCTCAAAAAGATTGTAACTAGAGGAGAAGTGTTGGCAACGTAAGCGAAAATACGCTCAGCGGAAGGCTCCACAGTAGCCATAAACAAGTTGTTGCTGACAAAAGTGGGGCTAGGCGTTAAGGAAGTAGCTGTAGACATGCTCGTGATGCCATCCATGCTAGACAATCTAATTGTGGGTGTGGACTTTCTATTTCAAATGGGAGCGACTATGCAGTTCGGGGAGGCGAAGCTAGTCCTCTAGACTGCTGAGCCACCGACAAAGGAGAACAGTGGTGCCGAAGAGCCAATCCCGGATCAAATCCCGGATCCTAGAATGCATCAATGATATCAAGACCCCCTTCGAGACCGAGGTAGGCCGTCCACAGGCCTCCCCTACATTTACATAATTATTATATTATAACCCATGGTCTAGAAAACATTTTCATTTATATATACATATTTAAAAATAAGCTACAATTGTAACACTAGTAAGAAACATAATTAAGCACAAGTAGATCAGTAAGAGAGTAAGGGCAAGCTAGCATAAGAGAGCATAAGGGCCGAACAGCTAGGCGCCAGCAATCGGGACGAACGTCGTACGCGTTCTGACGACCCAAAGTCTCAATTGTCGCGATCCACAAGCGACGAAGGGCAAGCTCAGGCCAAGCGCGAAAACGGCGAATCAGTTGACCAGTAGAGCAGCAAAAGCGCGGACGAGAGACCTAAGAAACGGTTCAAGAGTTAAGTTAGTATACGTAAGGCGAAGAACACATAGCGAGATATACACTGCACAGGAACGTGCACGAACCACATAAGTTAATTTGCAAAGAATAGAACATAGAGAAAGTAAGGAGGATGTTTTGATTTTATTTTACTCAGCAACTCTCGCCGACTCGTACTACCAGTAACTTATGTGAATCAAAAATTTTTTTTAAATTATCCCTAACCAGCTTCGCATTATCTCTCGCTCTTCCAAGTGCGGAATATGCATTTGCGTCAATATCACTTTCAGTGATATTTAAATATGTCGGGTTGCCATAAGCTTGTGGACTCCTCTTTATTAAAAAAATTGTTCAGCAGACAGCATGCGAACACAATTTTTTGCGCTCTGCCCGGATAGCATAAGAGCGTCCGTTGCACCGCAATCCACCTAGCCGTCAATATACTAAACGCGTTTTCAATGCAGCGGCGAGCTCTACTCAACCGATAATTGAAAATGCGTTCTTCCCGAGTCAAAGTCCAGGACCAAAACGGCTTCATCAAGTGCTCATGTAATGGAAACGCGTCATCTCCAACAAGGTAATACGGATTGAGCAGACCGTTTACCATGCTGTCATTTGGAAAATTGAAAGTGTGAAAGAGAAAACCTTCGCTTCCATAAGCGCCGATATCAATATGCATATGTGAACGCATATGATGCATCACAAATCCCGAAAAGGACCATTGAAAAAAGCCCTATAAAACATTTTATAAATAATTTAATAAGTAAAGGAAAAGAAAACACTATTTGCATATGCATTCCTTGTAATTAAATAATGCGCTGCCACTATTAGAAGGTGCGTGAAGTGCAACATGTTTGACATCTATGACTTCAATGCAGTTTGGAAGTTTCCAATTCTCTTCGAAATCCATAGCAAACTGCAGCATTTAATTTTTGTTCCATTTTAGAATCTGGTCAGATAAGATCTGAATATTTCCATTGCAAACCACATCAATGGTTGTCCTCATGGGTTGCTTGCTGACACGGTAGGTTGACCCTATGTGCCGTTGCAGATCACCTGAAGCAAAGTATGGTGTTCAGAGGAAGAACCTAACATTAGCGGAATGAATTTACATTTAATACTTTTTTCATAATAGAGTTTAATTGAATGTTCTGCTCCCGACATACTCCCCCTGTTGGAAGTGATCTGCTTCTAACCGAGGTGGTCAGAAAGGGGCAGAACGGCAAGCTTCTTTACAGCTCGCTTGGCAAAACCAGTTGAAGTTCGAACTCTTGGCACACCATCTTCTCCTGTTATTGTAGACTCCACCTTGCCAAGTCGCCACTTTAAGGTGGGAAGATTTTCGTTTTTAAGCAGCACCAGGGTGCCAGGCTGAAGAGCAGTTTGTGACGTCCTCCATTTGCTGCGTTCTTGTAGGATTGAGAGGTAGTCCGTGCTCCATTTGCGCCAGAAGTTTTGACGCATTTGGCTTACACGTTGCCAACGACTCAAACGACCTTCCTTTAGGTAAGTGATGTCAGGATCGTCTACGGCGGTGAATGTTTTCCCAATAAGAAAGTGCGCTGGGGTTAGAAAGCTTAAGTCTTCAGGTCTTTCTGAAATAGCATACAATGGGCGAGAATTCAGAATTGCGGAAGTTCCATAAACCAATGTTCGAAGCTCTTCAAAGCTTAGAAGTGAAGATCCAGCAGCTCGAAAAAAGTGATATTTGGCAAATTTGACTGCCAACTCCCATAATCCACCGAAGAGCGGGGACCGAGAGGGTATGAAGTTCCAATCGACTCCATTTGCGAGGTAGTACTCCGATACAGTATTGTTGTGCGGGTTGCTCAAGAAAAAATCCTTTAATTCAGCCAACTCGTTTTTAGCACCGACAAAGTTTGTACGATTGTCTGTCCAGATTGCGCATGGTTTGCCTCTGATGCTTGTGAACCGCCTCAGAGCAGCAATGAACGACGCAGTCGACAGGTCCCGGACGACTTCGAGATGAGCGGCCTTGGTGCTGAAGCAGACAAAAACTGCTATATAGTATTTCACAGGCGCCTTGCTCCTGGTCTCAGGCTTATGAAAAGGACCGCAGTAATCGATATCTGTTGTGTGGAACGCTGGGCTTGGACGAACACGATATGCTCGGCATATATTGGTTTAAGTCGAAAACATCGCAAACACTTGTTGACGACGCTAGCCACCGTTTTGAGCCCTCCGATTGGCCAATATGATTGCCTTATTGTCGCGAGGAAGCTTCTAGGTCCCACATGCAGAAATTTCTGGTGGTAATGTACAATGATTGCAATCCTAAACGGATGTCCTTTGGGCAGGAGGATAGGATGCATGGCGGCGATCGCATAGCGAGGAAATTTGAAGAATCTAACGATAGAGAGCTGAGAATAAAGCTGGCTCCATGCAAATTGTAGCGCTCCTGGCATTGCGTCATCCCAATTTAGCCGTTGTTTCCATAAAGTTTGTATGAATATCTTTGCCTTTGCAACGATAGGCGCAATTAAACCGAGCGGATCATAGGTTCTGGCAACTGTAGATAAAATGATGCGTTTCGTAGCTGGCCCATTTGGTAAGATTTTTGAAAAGTTGAACAAAAAGTTGTCGGAGCTGAGATCCCATACCAGCCCTAAAGCCCTCGCAATTCCAGTTCCGTCGTCAAATGCTAAGAGCTTCTCTTTGTCCACTTCAGGCTCACCATCAAGTACAGCTGGCTCGTTACCACTACTTCTTCGATGCTGTCTCCATCAGACATAAGGTCGTCCACGTAAAAATGATTTCTTATGGTCCTCGAGCCAATTAGGAAATTTTCCTCCTTGTCGAGCGCTAGCTGATGCATGGTTCTTATTGCCAAGAATGCTGCAGATTTGGTTCCATATGTTAGTGTGTCCAATTTATACGCCTTTATTTCATCATCTGGAGTGTCACGCCATAAAATCACTTGCAAATATTCATCCGGATGAGAAACTCTGACGCATCTGTATCCACTCAGAGCTATTCTGAAAAACCGAAATCTGAGCACAGTGGTAAATATCTTGTCTTGAATCGTGGGGCCTGCAATTAACAGATCATTTAAAGAGTATCCAGAAGTCGACTTTGCAGACCCGTCCAATACTACTCGAATATTGGTTGTTGTACTGTCAAGCTTTTGGACACAGTGGTGTGGCAAGTAGAGCCTTGGTGCTGTGCAGTCGTCCGAAGCGAAAGGCATGTGACCTAAGCTGTGATATTCTTGAATAAATGCCGCATATTGAGCTTTGAGGTTAAAATCCGTGCAAGTTTTGCCTCTCAGCCTTTAAATCTGCGCAGAGCGCGTTGGTACGAATTTCGAATATTGCGAATATCAGTTTTAAATGGAAGTTTTAACGAGTACTGGCCGTTTGGTAAACGAATGTGATTTTTTTTTATGCTGAAATCAGACTGCGGCTGGTAATCAGTGATGGTTTGTGTTCCGACGGATCTTAATGAAACTTCATAGCTTGCATTTTACGACTTGATGACGATGTCAACGGCCGTATCGGCATCGAGTGATGATTCTCCGATTTCAGATATTGCTGTATGCTAGCGACGAGTTTTCAGCTGCAGCTCATTTACTAAAAGAGTTGTAATAAAGTTGAGTTGAGATGAGGAGTCTAAAATAGCACGACATTCTCTAAACTGTCCAAAACGATTTTGCACAAGGACTATGACCGCAGCAAGCAGGACGTAATCGTCAGGTACGACATTTGAGGCTAGGTGTGGAGGGCTTGTACTTGATCTAGATATGAGCGGAGACAAACCTTGGTTTGGAGCTGGTACGATCTTTGGTTGCAGTATTTGTCATATGCAGAAGGGTATGATGCTTTGATTTGCAGTGTCTGCAATGACCTGACCTGCACTGTTGAAGAGAGTCCCCTTGCGTAACGCAGATGTGGAGAGATGTTGAGAAACCGGGCACATTTCAAGACAAAGTGCTCTCCGGAATCACAAAATGCACATGATTAGTTTGTATTTGACAACGAAACCGGGTTTGAAGCAATAAGAAAATTTCTACTGAGCTTATGCGATAACTTGCCAACCTGGTTGCTATGATCTGACGTTACCATAGCATTTTCTACATTTTCCATGGTCCTGCACCTCCTTTCCAGAATCGATGCCATTTTTGCCCATGCTGGAAGTTCGTTGGATGCAAATGACTCCTCCCATCGCTCACGTGTACGTTGATCCAGTTTTTGGGCCACGATATGAATTAAAAATCCATCCAAGATTTGGCTTGGATCGCCAAACGATTTTATAGCCCTTAGATGCGAGTTCATTTTGTCACTGAGTGCCCGCAAGCCAATAGCTGAGCCATTCTCCACACCTTTAAGTCCGAAAATAGCCTTAACATGTGCCTGGAGTTGAAGTCATTTGTTATGAAACCTTTCACAAAGCAGTTTTATTGCTATATCATAATTCTTCTCTGTAGGCTCTAAAGAACGAATCGTTTCCAATGCGACTCCCTCCAAGCTGGACAGTAGGTGCTGAAGTTTCTCCACTTTAGTTAACTCGGCGTCATTTTCAACAGTGCTCAAAATGGAGTAAAGGTTAGGCCAATCCATATAAGATCCGCTTAACTTGAGCAATTGTAGTTGAGGTAGCCTGGATGTTTTGATGGTGACATTGCTGGATGAAGCTGTTTCTCCCAATAAATGGTGCACTGTGGTGGAGTTGGCATCGATGCTCTTGCGTTGTATAGACATGAGTTCGCGAGAAAGCTTTGCCATGACCTCAACGTACACTCCATCAAAAAGACTGCGCGCATCGCATTTGAGTTCCAATAAGTCAATTTTTTCCAAACTAGTCTGCTCCGCGTTGAAATCAGACTTCATGTTATTCAGCAGTTCACCGCGCACCAAGAGATCTGCTTCATCGAAGGCGGCGACTGTCTCATCTTCCAAAAACGAATTTAAAGCTGTTAACTGCCGTTGGAAAGCATCAGCCTATGTTTTATAGAAATCATGTTCACTGGCACCTGTGTCGGGCATACTTATGCGTTTTATGTGCCTTTACTTCACAAAATATGCAGTTGGTGAACTTTAAAAATCACCCTGTTGCTATTCAAAAGAAGCTGTGCAGGTCAGCGAATGCACTTGTTGAAATGTACAGTAATTGTTCCCGCACGAATCAACACAAAGCAAACAAAGCAAAAGTTGAAGACGAATTGTCAAATATGTATGTATGTGTGTGTCTGTTACCGACTTGTAACCAATGACGACGAACCGTTGGGAATTGCCACCGAATTGCGACAAATTGAATCACGAAAGTAGTAGTTACCGAATTGTAAGAAATATCCACGAAACAAAATGAGTTTAAATACGCGACATATGTGTTTAAAGAGTCTCAACAGAACACCCTGTTTTATGCAGCGGTTACATTTTATTGCACTTGCAAGCATCTGTTGCTACCCAAATGTAACAGCGATGTTCAGCGACTGTACTTATGCCATGTACAATAGTTATGCGCACACGAAGCAACATACAGCACAGAGTGTATAACGAATAGTCAAATATGTATTTGTTACCGACTTGTAACAAATAACCACGAAAAATGAGAGACTTTATGTTAATAAGCAAGTAAAATAAAAAACAAATAAAAAAATCACATTGGGGTCACCAATGCTTTGAGGAAGAACCACATTCACTTCGCACCATTTGCCAACGAAATTAAATGTTTGTTCGGTTTTACTTAACTTTATTTCACGAGTTGCAACGGCTATGTTTTATGCGTGTGCTTGCATACGCTTATCGAACGAGAGTGATCTTGCCCGATCTTACAAAAGAGTGACAAAGGGTGTAAAGCATAAGTTAGATTATTTTCAACCTTATTTTTAGATTAAGAGAGCGCATGAGCTTTTAACGGTGCTAATATGCGAGCATTAAAATCACTTATAGCGATAACATAAAGATGTTGATTAGACCAAAGCAAACATTAGCGGAAGGAATTTACAATGAATACTATTTTCATAATAGAGTTTAATTGACTGTTCTGCTCCCAACATATTGATTTAATAAAAAATTAATTGATATAAACGTTGTTGATTCAATTTACATTGCAATTTACTTACTCCAGCACAACTGCAAACTTGGCTATAGTTGGTATCGAATCTGGCCTTGTGAGCCGTTTCGGTACTAAGTACTGCTCCACCGGCCTAAAAAAATCCTTTAAGCTGTTGGACGACACATGTAAGTTTTCATAATAAGCTGCGGGACCCTAGCACATATTTTCAAATTTAATCAAGTGGAAACGTTGCAGTCGGACGCAACCTACTGCGGTAAACTCGTAACCAGTATTATAACCAGTAAAAAGAGGGCTGATTGCAAAGGGGTACGGATGCGGCAGGGGTGTACATTGCCTAAAAGATCTTTGGGGAATGTCCATTGCTCCCTTCATACCAAATTTGGTGACTCTAGCTCATATGTAAAAGGTGGTCGAAGGGTGGCTGGGGACGGTATGGGTAGGCTTGGCATCCAAATTTTTGATGCAGATCTTTGTGGAATGTCAATTACTATCTTCATATCCAATTTAGTGACTCCGGAAACGTCAGGGAAAGGGGGGCTGGGGGTGGTACGGGTGGGCGTGGCATCCAAATTTGTGATTCAGATCTTTTGGGGTCATTACACAATTTCAAATCTGCAATCCTTAATTTGTTTACAAAATATAGACCTGCAAAGTCGACTGATTTTTTGTGTTGCATACAAATATCAATTTTAATGTGATTTTATCGGCTTTGAGATACAATAACTCAAAAACTAAGAAACGGATCATCATTTTTTGATTCTATAAAAGATCTTTTTATTAACTAGAAATAAAAAAAGTTAATGCTTGCTTTGCGGTTTGCCAGTTAAATCGCTATTTAACAACTATCCTTTTTTTTACTATTTTTCAATTTTGATGGAATATAAAAAAACTTATCACATTTTGCATCTGCCATATTTTCAAAATTATTTCTTTGATTATTCCTTTATCAAATGCAAAAAGTTTCAGTTGCCCGAATTTGCCCCTGTGGTTTTAGAGGGAAAATAGTGAAAAAGTCATAGGTAAAAAATTTGTTGCATGCAAGAGGAAGGCCAACTAAAAACATGTAAGATTGCTCAAATTTAACAAGAAAGAGGAAACTTGCTGATTCAACAAATGACTTAACTACGGAACGGCTGGCGAAAATCCTGGGCAATGGGCATCGTGCTACCTCGAGACAAACGAGGGGTACCAGGTGCTATTTGCCTTGCGGAGGGACAGGACGGCGTCTAGCTAAAAGTGAACCCCAAGGTAGGAGAGGTAGTACAATGTCTAGCTAAGGTGAACTCTACACCACTCAAAAGCTTCGGCACAGCGAGGGCGTAGAGCAAACCATGGTTCGAGGTCCTTGGCAGTAAGGATAAAATGCTATGGGTAGACTTCCCAGAAATAAAAATCAAATGGAGGTGACTAAGGGTCAAACACGGGTTGGGATGTCAACCCAAACGTCGGTGGAAAAGGGTGCTACCACCGGCGGGCACGGGGGGGAGAAATCCTCTCTGCGTGTCGCCAGCAACCCACCCTCCGTACTGGTTGGAGCAGGCCAGGACGGTTGCAAAGCTACTGCCAAAAATACACCCAAAATGTGGCGCGATACCGCAGTCCAAGGAGACTCGGATTGCGTATCACAGGAAGGGACTCGAAAACTGGTTTCTCAATGTCTTCCAGGCCCGGCGAGCACCAGCACACCCAGTAGGGTCGGGCTCAAAAGGTCAAAGGAGGGATTGAAAGCCAAAGCCAAGTACAAGTCCGCCTTAAAAATCCGGGCTCGGCTCGCTAAATGCAAGCGAGAACTCACACAAGATGAGATCCGCCAGCAGAAGTGGGCCGACGAAAGGATTGAAGAGGGCAGGGCTCATTTCGAACAGAGGAAAAACATGGCGTCTGAGAACGTCAGTTTTGCCAACAAGGTGGAGGAGAGTTTGGCCGTCAAACGCCAGCGCTCCGCTGAAACCGCTAAAGCAGAGGTGCCAGCCAGCAAGCGGCCCTGCAAAAAGCCAGTGACGCAAGCAAAACTGACGGCCAGTGATGTGGCGAGGCGACATCTTGTCGTCGTGCTCATCGACCGGAGCGACCCAAACGGCAAGATGAAGCCAGAGCAGTGGAAGAAGGTGGAGGAGCTACTGTTCAACGCGCTTCTGAGTCGTATGGGCGAACCGGACTCGCTACCCATCTCTTTTGATGGAGCGGGCTGGCTCTCAGGCGTTAAAATCCTGAGCTGCAAGGATGACCACACTCTGAAGTGGGTCACCGGTGTCGTGGCTGCTCTGGACGCTCCGTGGGAGGGTGCCAAGCTGGAGGTAGTGGACAGAACTTGCATTCCGTCCCTACCAAAGGCAAAAGTACTTTTCCCGCGGGTCGTACCAGCGGACCAGGCACTGCAGCTACTGCGATGGCAAAATCCGGACGTGCCAACTGTCGATTGGAAGGTGATCCACGTTGCGAAGCCCGATAGCAAGGGTCAGCAAATGGTGATCCAGATCAATAAGGAGGTCGACGATTTGCTATACGGAAGGTTCGGGAAGATGGCGTGGGGCGTGGGTAGCGTATACCTACGTCTCAAAAAGCGCCACTCCGACGACAAAAATACGAATACGCTGGAGGCGGGTGAGGTGGAGAAAGACCTGGCGGAGGTCACACTCGCAACCAAGAGCCTGGAAATAGAAGATGACGAGGATGCGGACAGTACCGTGGTGGAAGTCCCATCCGTGGAAGATGCCACAGCCAATTATGGAGCTGAGGGTCATCCAAATCAACTTACATAAGAGCAAGTTGGCATCGGTGGAGCTCCTGTTAACCCTGGAGGCAGGGCTCGCCGATGTAGCCTTGGTCCAGGAGCCCTGGATAGCCTCAGGCATCAAGGTTTCTGGACTAAAGACTCCCAACTACAACATATTCCACCCAACAACAGTGAGTAGAGCAAGGACCGCAATCCTAGTAAGGAAAGGTATCTATGCTTACGTATTGTCTAATTACAGCACTGACGACCTCACTGTGGTCGCACTAGAAGGTGGCAGAGATGAGCCAATCCTAATGGCATCCTGCTACATGGCGCACGACACCGAAGCGCCCCCTCAAGAGCTCACTCGACTGGTGACAGAGGCCGACTCTAAGAAGCAGGCCCTGACCATCGGAGCTGACGCCAACGCTCATCACACGGTATGGGGAAGCAGAGATATTAACGAAAGAGGTGAGTCACTGCTTGATTTCATATTACAGACTAATCTTAAGATAGTAAACGAGGGAGATGAACCAACATTTGTTGGCCCTACCTCATCTAACGTCTTAGATATAACTCTTGCGTCGGTAACGAATACCGTGGCTCAGGATTGGTGAGTCCTTAGTAGACATTCCTTCTCGGACCACAGGTACATTCAATTCCGGGTAAACTTTGAACGAATAGTGAAGAAAAATGTGTTTAGAAACCCGCGAAATACGGACTGGGAGCAGTTCGTTAAAGAGGTTGAAGGAAATCTTCCACGACCACCCAATATAGTCTCCACAAAAAATTTAGAGAAGTCCCTAGGGACACTCAACAAAAATCTAGTGGCAGCCTACAATAAAACATGCAGACCATCCCAAGAGAAGAAGAGACACACGCCCCCGTGGTGGACTCCAGAACTCAAAGGAATAAGGAAAGACGTACTAGAACTCTTCAAACTCGCAAAACAAGCGGAAGAAGAGCTGGTATGGATCGAATACAAAATACGGCTCCGTGACTTTAAGAAAAAAGTACGAGTAGCCAAAAGACACGCATGGCAAAACTTCTGCTCAGGCATTGAGAAGACAGCCGACACTGCAAGGTTAAGGAAACTGCTAGCTCGCCAACAGACTGTACAAAGCCAACTAAAAACCGAAGACGGCAGATGGACGGAAAGCAGTGAAGATGCGGCAAATGTGCTCCTGGAGGCGCATTTCCCTAACTGCACTGAATTCAACGCAAACACGCAATTGATACACCCAACCACAACAGTGGCAATTCCGGAAGGTATCACGATAAAGCGACGGATAATGTGGGCGATAGACTCCTCATAGAGCTACAAATCACCAGGTCCAGACGGAATATTCCCGGCCATGATG